>VZTJ01001769.1:1738590-1845646 GCA_013397795.1 Orthonyx spaldingii | reverse complement strand
AACACCAGAAAAAAAAAAAAAAAAAAAATAAAAAAAAAAATATATATATATATAAAGTGAATGCCATGCTTTTTAAAGTGGAAAAGGAAACAAAATTCTGTGATAATGAACAAGCAAAAAACATCAAAAAGGTTTCTCCTAAGTTATATGAGATGGCATCATAGCACCTATTAATCATCTTTTCCGATAAAGTATTTTACCTGGATATTCACAAAGTCAGATCTCCTTTCTGGGTGTCCTATAATTATGCACTTCTAACTGTCTTAGTGTTCACAAGAGAGAATATTTTTCTCCTGTCAATTTCATATCTTCTCTGCTCTCTACTTTCATCACACCACCCTCCTCAATAGAACAAGAACACAAAAATTGAAATGGAGTAAACTGAAAAGCAGTGAGTGGCACATGGTACTTTCTTCTCAATACAAAGAGTTTGTCCTATTTGAACCATAACAAGCCAGAAAGCAAAGCAGAGGGTAGAAGAACCACTTTCCATAACCACCTCTCTTTGAATACATCAGAGCAGGACCAAAAGGAGATAATTTCTAACATTTAAAAATATGTCTGAAAACCATACCCAACAACTACAACCATAGTTATTATTGCTTAAGTTCTGTGATCTTTCTTCCAATTCCAGTTCCCTCAGCTTCCTTTCAATACCAGTTCACTCAAGGTCGTTCACTCAATGAATGTGCATCCAAGAGCAGTCCAGTACACAAACACAAATCACTTCTACTTTACATGAAATATTATCAGACTCTTCCTGATGTTCACGAAAGGTTTTTCAGTTGCAGGTATACACTAGATATAGGCAAATATTAAAAAGCTCCATAAATGTCATTATACTTTAACAGTGAACTTTTGTTAACTTTACTTGCAAGTTTTCCCCAAGACAGATAAGTTCAAATCAATATCCTCCAATGACTTTTATTAGTTGGGATAGTCCCTGTATCCACTTCACTCAATAAAATCTATTTACATTGAAAGGAAAGGAATAGTACTGAATTAAGTTTTTGCTTCTGTTTTGGTAGGTACCATATTCTGGTGGAAGGTTTTTCTCTTTTAGTGAAGCCTGTGGTCTAATGCTCATCCTTTCTGACTTAGATATGAAGATCAGCAACATCAACCACTGCCTGTGCATGTTGCAGAATCACTTTCTGAATGCAAAGAAGTGGTTACTACAGCTGATGGCAGCTGTGTTCTCATGGTACTGTGCTTTTGTAGATCACATAACCACATTGTGAATTACTAGAACAACCTATTCTGTAAGGAGCTTTGACAATCAGAGATCACATCCTTGCAGAACTGAAATATGTATTTTCAGTCCAGCCATTTGCTGAAGGAAAAGAAAGAAAAAGCAAGTTATTGGATCAAGGTAAATCATAAAATAGTTTAGTATCATGGGTGCGGTGAGAAAATTCCCAGCCAAACCCTGTACACCTGGTAAGTACTGAACAAACAAATGAAAGAAACTTTCGACGTAGTTGAAGGAATTCCACTGAAATGAATTTTGCTACAACAATAGCATGGGGAAACAAAACCTATTCAGAAGCAGAAGAGAGATTATATTCCATGTGTTCAAATGAATGAGACCTGAACAAAAAAAATTGCCAAGAAATAGTAAATACAGCAGCAGGACAAAGGAGTGTATTTAACAGAATGGGCAACAAAGCTTACAAAAACTTCTGGGTTCTAGTTGTAGTCATAAGGAAACCTTCAACAGCCCAAGGCTGGGTCAGCAGTGCTCTTCAAGCTACACAGAGCAGGATAGGACTAACAAGCAAGCTCTCTCTTAGCATTATGGGTCCTATTGCTGCAGCTGCTGGTCATGAACAAATCTCTTGATTCCTCTACACATCAATTTCCCTCACAGGTAAAATGTGAAGAAAAGCAATAATTTTCTTTGTCATAAATTTTTGGGTTTACAAAGCACCCTACAATAATGTGAAATACCATGCAGTTCACTTTCATGGACTTCAAAGATCGAACTGATATTGGTGAGAGAAAATAACATCCTTAAAACATCTTGTTTCAAAAGCTTCTTTGTTGTACACTGAGATAACAAATTAGGTTTCAATTGCAAGACTTCAGAAATGCATAATTTTGTCAAAAGTAACAAGACTGAAATGATGAATGAAAGTATCAAATATTGCAACTCAGTTATATTCAGGACACACCATGGATGAAACTGAAGCTGAGATTTTTGTAACTGTGTTTGTTGTTGTCCTCAGGATATCTTATATTAATATAGGTCTATCTGGTAAGCAAACCAGTCAAATAAAATTTTTCAGTCATTGATTCTCCTCTAGTTTAAAGAATCAGGTATATTGAATACATGCATCCATACAGAACAAGCAGCATGTTTTAGCATGAGAAAATCTATTATACTATTAACCATTATACTTGGCAGGCAGGCAGGCAGTATTTGCAACTTAGCTTGCACATACATTGTAGCTGACATCAGCACAATATACAAGGGATTTTCTATTACCACTCCTAATCATTTATATAGATCACAGCACTAGGATTAATCCTTAGTTTGATTTTTCAGGTTCAAATCCTTTTCTAAATCTTGTTGTTTCCGTAAGATAACATTTGTCTCTCAACTGATCTGACTTATAGTTCTACATGTTAAATTGGTAGAAAAAGGTAATGAGAATATTTTCAAGAAACATTTTAAGAACTTGCTTCAACCCTCCTAGTTACATCTCAATTCCTGTTCATCTTCCTGAGAAAACACCTTGTAATAAATACACTAACATTTCTCTCAGGCAAAAAAATGATGGATGTGTCTCTACAGGATGAAATTTGCAGCAGGGCTAGAGCATATCCTTGGCCAGAGCAAGGAAAGGACACAAAACTGAGCTGCTTCAACAATTGATACTGTGACATTGTCCGATTCATGGTCACAACATCTAAACTTCTATTTTACCTAAGTAGGTCTGGAATTCTTACGCGGGAATAAACAGGGTAGAGAGCCATTGATGTCTAAGCAGAGGCATCACATAGATCAGTCAAGCCTTAAGACGCCTACCTCTTACTAGGCTTCTAAACAACCATTGACTTCAATACACTGTTGGCATCCCCAGTACTTCTTTGATTCATGCCCAAGATCTGCAAAATGCCAGCCAAAATTCTAGTCAATAACAACACATCTCTCTTATTCTGAGTCAGCAAACAAATTTGAGAAAGCTGGAATCACAGCTCTGATTTTTAATGTAAAAGAAATTTACCGTATCAAAATGCAGTGAACTTTACTATATTATGCACAGGCACATTAAAATAATTCCTGAATAGCTTCAATATCAAGGCTGTTAATCCACTTGCTATTGGTGCAACATAGATGTTGTGATACAAATTAACTGTATATACGCACCAGTATTCCAATTTAAAAACTGCCAGATATTTGTGTTTCAGGAGCCCTAAATTATGCATGGAAAATGAGATTTTTGTGTAACATTTGACATCAGTTTACTGTCATAGCTGTCAATTTATAAAATGTTGCTGTCTCTGTTGCTTAAATGATATGTGAGCTGGTAAAATGGAACCTAGGCCATTTTGTGGAAGACAGAGGAAGAGAAATGAAAGGGATAATTCCTAGTCACAGTGTCAAGCCTATATACACTGACAAAAGAAATACAGGAGTTCTCAAGGAAAGGAGAGATGACACCAATTTCCAGTGATTATATTCTCTCTGTTTTCTACCTTATTCCTCCATGGTGTAGCTTGCTCAGCCCTTAGTTAAAAAAGAACTTCTCGCTATTTTTAACTCTTTAGTTTCACAAAGTACAGTTCATAGCGCTTACGTCTGTGTTCATAGTTCTGACTGACCTCATGGAAGGCAACACAGGCTGTTTATATGAAGATACTCAAATTGAAACTGCCAGGTGTTAGTTTTTGAACCAGTCTCTTTCTGTCAGTTGAAATATAAAAAAACCCAAATGTATTTCTCTTGGACTGATCTTTCTTCAATGTTATTCTTTAAACTTAGGTCACTTTACAAAATACTTCTTAAGGAAAAAATTCTTTGAATTTTATCAGATTTCTCCTCTTACTAGGGCCAAGTAAAATGGTGCCTACTGCTTGCAGTCACTGGTTTACCATTTCAAATATAGTAATAATAAACAAGTAACAAAAATACAAATTTACCTGTATATACATATTGAAAGAAAAAATCCTGATAAATCTGTAAAAATGAAATAGAACAGGACCTGCGTGCTAATATGAGATCTTCTTTGACAATGATTTGGCTCGAGGGGTAAATAATGAGACAGATTCATCTTCACCTCCATGGAGACTGTCTGAATATACTCTTTGCTGGGAACAAATCAATCTCATTAAAAGCCGTAAGACATGGACCAACTCTCAGACCACATAAAATGAGACCATGCCCAGTCAAACTGCTACCCACAAAGTGTTTCATGCTTCATCCCTTTCTGTCAGTGTTGGGGAAGGCCAAGGACTACAAGATAGTGGGAGACAGCCAGACCCTTTTATCAGATCAGAACAGAGGTGTCCTGGCCCACATGGAAAATGCTACAATTGTAGTGCCTAATCTGTAGGCATAACAATAGCAACAGAGAACTCCAGTTTACAGCATTTTCAGTGGGTCACATAGGACACAGTCCCAAAGAGACAAAGCAACACCCTGGATTTTAATGTAAACATTACTTGATTTCTTCTACAAGAAATTTTGATAGACTATGTTTTATCTAATGCTTTTGGCATCATAAAAAATGAAAACAGCTATTATGCTCTCTAGAATACTATGCAGCAAACAGATTACATAAATAATTCTGACTAACTTTACAAAAAACCCCCCCTCATTACATTTACATAACAAAGCAACGAACATATGAAGAGTGTGGATAAATCTGCTGAGACTATATGCCCAACTTTGACAAAATCCACTGAACCCATCAGCCCCAAAGCCAATACTATGGAGTTCCAATAACACAGTCTGCTACAAACAGCAACAGTGAGGCATGTTGGCAAATAGCACATTCCATTTCAGCATTAAAAACCTATGTCTATACAGAGAGGTCCTGGAAGAGAACATTCATTGTGGGTGGAGTAGAGGACATTATTGGCCCCCAGACAGAAACTGCCTCCAAGATAGACATATCTTGTTACGAGTTACATTAGTTTTTGTTTTAAATAATTACATAAATATAATTCGGTATGTCAGCTTAGTTTATCACTTTGGAGATTACTTGTGTTTTCTTAATTTCCAGGTCCTTTTTCTGAATACCATGAATTTTGCCTCTCTTGGTTAGTTTACACGCATATCCTACATTACTTTCTTCTGCCTTTTCCCCTCTGACACACGTGATTTTCAAGAATACATTAAATCAGTATATTTTTCCACTACTAAAAATCTGTAGCCTTCTGCTGTAAGAAGAATTACAGGGAATTAAAACCAGTGGAAGTCTTTTGCAGATATTTCATATTTTTCTAGTCAGTGTAGCTAACTCAGCCATCCAACATATTCAGTCATCCCTCTACTGTAAAACTTGTTCTTTCAGTTGAGAATAATACTTAAGTATAGTAAAGTGGCATTTTTCATACCTCTGTATTATTGTGAAGGGAAGGTGTTAAATTACGTTCTTCTCTGTGATTTCCAAAAGACTGCTGAGAATATTTCTAAATTTAAAATTGGTGTTAAAAAACCCACACGCACTTGATGATTTAAAAGGGTGAAAGAGGAAGAAACTAATAAAGCTAGAAGAATGACCAAATAGCAAGCAGGTTTATCTACTTTTTTTCCCTAACACAGCTATATCTACATTTAAAATACCTATATTTGCTGCCCATTAAGAATAATGTTAAGCATAAACACCCTGTTCAGAGCTCTGCTGCTTGTCAAACTGCTACTCACAAAGTGCTTCATACTTCACCCCTCTGTCAGTGTTGGGGAAACCAAAGGATTACAAGATAGTGGAAGACAGCCAGACCATTTTTTTTTCAGATCAGAACAGAGGTGTCTGGGCCAACATGGAAAGGTTACAATCTGCAGCCTACTTCCAAATATGTACAACCTTGTATTTGGCATGTTGAATTTCATTTACCTTCATGCTGTCTAATCCTCCACCTGCATTAGAAGTCAGCAGAGTTCCTTGAGATTTTCTCTGGCTTGAATTTTTTCACTTCATTTGAAAGTTTAAATAACCAATATTCAGAGCATTTGAATAGCCACGGTGCCTCATAATTTTAGTCATGGAGTAGATATGTATTTGTGAAGACAAATTCTACAATGTCTGATATCACTCTGTAGCCAGAAAAAAAATCATATTATGGAATAAGTTAATGTGAAGAGAAATGTCATGCACAGAGAATGCAAAGTAATTCTTCCAGTCTACGTAGCCTGAATAAGATTGACTCAGATGGACTATGCTATGTTCTGCATAATGCAGTCCAGGACAGCAGACTGGGGAAGCAACAAATGTTTGTTTGTTCATTGGTTTTTTGCTTGTTTTTATTTTAGTCTGAAAAACAGTATTGAAGAAAAGGAAAGTAAGAGCTTACAAATATGGATAAAGGAACTGCAGAAAGGCTAGGAATAGAGTTCTCCATGAGCACAGCCAATAGAGGACAATGAGAATGAATCATAGCCAAAGAGATTCAGTTCATCTGTTTCGGAAAGCCTGTAAAGGACAGCTGAACACTGAAGAAAAGGTGAAGCCTATGTTGCTGGAATTTTTTTGGGAACAAACTTTTTATGCATGGCATGGCATGGCATGATATTACTGACTTGCCCTTGGGAAGGTGGGTGGACAGAGACCTCTAAAAGTTCTTTCAGACTACAGTCTCCAACTCTGCATGTAAGGCTGTGAACTCTTTAGAGGTTTCATACTCATCAACTTTTTATAGTTTTACCCCTCAGACACCTGACAAGGCATCCCATTCTGTTAGAGGAGTATCAAAAATGCAGCTGCAACAATTGACATGTTAATTCTCCAAGAAAGAAGGGAGGCAGCAAATGGACACGGATGGATTGCTGTTATTAAAATTCCTTTAGAAAGGCAATGCTAAAAGAGGATTACCAAAATGGAAACATATGAGGGCATATTTGAACAGTCACTAGGAGGCAGGAGGTTTTCACAAACCCAAGATGGGGAGAAAACTGCTCTTGTACCAAATTTTTATTCTCACAGTACCAATATGTATTTTAAGAGGAAACAGAAAGTCATGTTCATCTTTAAAAACATTTATATTCCTATTTATTTATGTATTTAAAAGATATCAATTATCAGTTTAGCTGGGCAGACACCAGGCACATCTTCCTATATATTCCTATTTCCTAGTTGAAGATAGTGCTACTATATATTTCCAACAAAAAAACAGGTCACACAAAAGGGTATCACAAATACAGTGCCTAATAGGTGTTGTTCTCCTACCCATGGCCCTACTGGGTATATAAACTCTTAATGAACAGAAGATTTTGTTCCTAACATTCACATAACTCACAGATTTAGCCACCCAACACAGATATTACCATTTGACATAAGTACCTCAGTCTGGGGTACTGATGTAACTGAAATTGGTAGAGATGCAAATATTGTGGAAAATGAATCTGTACCCTAAGTAACAAGTTTTGAACCAGGACATGGCAGTTACTTCTTTTCAATCATTAAATACTTCACCAAGTAACACTACAGCATAAAAATATATTCAGATATATAATTATACTGCTTAGCCCAGAAGCACTTCTACTATAATAAAAGAAATCACTATAAAGATTGGGAAACATCAGCTTTGGCTACTTTGCAAATAGTAAATCTCATTACAAGGCAGATGAACTGGTAGAAAAGACTACCTGATATGGCTGGAAATCCCTTTAACTCTTCTATTTTCCCTCATCTCTTACACTTCCCATCCCTCCTTACTTTTCCCACCTGTCTTGAACTGTTTAAAAAAAGAATAGGGAAGCAAAATCCGAGTCTGGGATGTTATAATAAGTGGGAAGCCAATCAGTATCTAACTGCTTTCTGTTCTGAGGAAGTATCTTCCTTGAGCCGGTTACAATTGAATTTGCAAGTTTGTAAAAGTTTAAAAAGTTGTTTTAAATTACTTAGCGTGCTTGGCAGAGTTTAACTATGTATCCTGATGTTTCCATTGCAGCTCAGGCCCACATGGAGACATTAGGGAGTCATACAATTCACACTTAGAAAGAAAAAAACAGTAGTGTAGGTGGATTTTAAAATTGACTAGCTAGTTTTCATAAGAAAACTGTTCCATTCTTTCTGCTAAGAAAAGAACAATGGAACTAGAATTTTAAATTTAATTCTTAAATAAAGTGTTTTTACCCCTTACTTCCCCTGCCAATACTTTGGAAAATAATATCTGCATTGCAAAAGCTAATATGTGCAGGTTTTGTACTTATTTTATCTTGCCCTGGAACACCAGTTTCTCCTAAGGTTACTATATCAAATTACTAGATCAGACACTTTTACTGCTTTTGATTTCTTTAATTATGATCACATCTTTGTGTCGGTTATACCACGCAAAGCATTATAAATGAGAGCACATTTCTGCTTTTGTCCTGTCCCTTTGTTTTTACAGTCTCTCTTTGATTATAAATGAAGTTACAGTTTGAACTTGTATGAGACCTCAGTTTCAATAAATTTACAAATAAATATATTTTCAGCCCTACATGCAGAACATTTTTTAAAAAGCCTTTATATTAAACATTAAAAGACTGTCAGAATGACAGTAGGCCATGTTTGCACCATTTTCCATTCTCATTACAATTACCATCAGAGGTACAGATTCAAGCTACTGCATTATTCTCTCTTGTTGCAACCCATGGCACAAGAACAAGCTATCAGAATTTTAATGTTTCATATATACTATAAGTTAAGTACAGTCCTGTATGGCTTTGACCTTTTCAATATTCCATAATTTGACTGACTGGCTACTCTAATTTTTCCCCTGTTTACAGTCTCAGAAACCTGTGGGGAAGAAGCAAAATGTCCAGCCATTCAAAATACTGAACACTGAAAAGATCAAAGTAGTAAAACATACTACAGTCTCTCACAGAATATATTAGACATTAAAATTTTCATATCACACTATAAAAAGATAACATTTTCTCCTGAAACTCTAGATACTATTAAAGTGGATCACTAGTGCAGCAAAGGTGGTATCACTAAACCAAATAACACAATTTATACTACTCATACATTCTTGAGTTAGGTTGTTACACTTTTCCGTAAATAATGAGCTCTTTCCTAGCATTGAATTTAAATCACATTTAACTGTAGTCTAATAACTTTAATACAAACTCATGACTTTCCAGAATGTCTTCCAGTTTTGGAAACTGCAGGGTTAGATGCTTCTAAACAACAATCAACATTTCTGACCTAGCACTATATGGAAGTTTTTTTTTTCTTTGTGACACTGGGTAAGTCTAGTAACATAAAGGCAATTTGATATTATTTTTCTTTACATGACTCATTTACACTCCTCCACTAGTGAGCAAATAGCAGTAGGAGCAGGTGACGCAAAAAAAAAAATCCATTGCTTTGCTGATACAACTAAAAGCAAACAAAACCAAGGCATCTTACTATGTCAAAGATGTTAATGGTACACAATGAACACAAGAGATTAAAAATCAAATGTAAACAACATTGAGATGATATAATCTGAATCCTTTATGGATTCATTTCCATGTAATCATTGCACCTTAATTGGGTTATGGAACTATAACGTATTACCCTATTATCACAATGTGTATTTCTTTATGTACTTGCTAATAAAATAGATGCAAACAAGATGAAGAGCACTAATATGATTTGATTTGCAATTCTTTCCTTGAAAACACCCAAAGAACAGAAAATCTCATTATTGATATTCTTATGAAACAGGTTGTTCTATTTGATACCTTTTGAATGCAAATTGCTAATGTGTGTCGTTAACAAGTTTCCAAAACAACATACAGTTAATTAAAAAAGTTTGTCCCTATAATCCAGATTTATCAGAATCTCCTCCTCCTCCTCTTTAGCAGTAGGCTACTGTTAACAAAGAGGTTCAAACATTATATTTAAGTTGCTCATCCTGCTTGCAAGTCTGCATTTTGTGGTATGATCAGACAGCAGCTGCGGTCGCCAAGGAAACAGAAAGAAATTATTTCAATATCAACCTTCATACTGGAACAACAAATATCTCGTATAAGACAATAAGCAGTTATAATATTTGCAAGTAGGATAATATTTAGTGTTATAAAATTTATAATTGAAGAATTCTAGTTGGCAAAAAACCAGAAAAGGTTGTCATTGAATTTACTGCACTATGCTGGTGAGTGATGTTTACAGGCAATGGTGCAGAGCAGCATGAATCTCCCTCACCTACCTGTCACTTGGTTATATGATCTCACGCTGTGTGCTCTGCTGTTCTTTCTCCATTCCTATTGCATTACAGTTATCATGTATCCCATTCTGTTATTTTTTTAATATCTCTCATGACTGTTTCTTTCATGTCTCACTGAAATGGTTTAAAAAAGCCACAGGTCTTACACTCCTAAGAAAAACACTATCCTGAAAGTTGTCCTACGTGTGGATTGGAAAGATGTATACTATAACTCCACTGGGTAAGACTAGTAGTTTGAGTGGGATCAAGGAGAAATGATCCAAGTGCTTGTATATCACTCTCTACAATGACCTGAAAGGAGGTTGTAGCGAGGTGGGGGTTGTTCTTTTTTGTCAGGAAACAAGCAATAGGACCAGAGGAAATGGCCTCAAGTTGTGCCAGGGGATGTCTAGATTGAATATTAGAAAAAATCTCTTCACCAAAAGGGTTGTCAGGCATTGGAACAGGCTGCCCAGTGAAGTGGTTAAGTCACCATTACTAGAGGTATTTAAAAGAAGTGTAGATGCGGCATTTAGGGGCATGGTTTAGTGGTGGACTTGGCAATGTTGGGTTAATGCTTGGACTTAGAGATCTTAGAGGGCTTTTCCAACCTAAAATAGTCTATGATTATCAACACAGAGTCCAGGCAAGTAGATAGAAAGTTTGGCAATTTATGTAGGACGTGATAAGATATAATAGAGGTAAATGTCTGGTAGGGAAAAAAAATCAAGTCAATGATTATTATACAAGCTGGCTATGAATAAGCTTAGATTGGAAACTGGATGATAGTTTTTAACAATCAGAGGTATATGTTTCTTCAAAAAGATCAAAACAGTAGCAAATGAAGAAAAATATCTCTACCTTGAAAAACAAAGGGAAAGTAGAATGTCAAGTGTTTTTACTGCGAATAATTTTTCTGCATCACTTTTTACAGCTTTGGGGAATAGGAGGATTACTTTTACTCGTGACATCACAAAAGGAGGATAATTACACTTATTTTGTAGGTATATTTGGTAAAATTTAAGGAGCTATAGATATAGAGAGATGTCTCATTGAGTTACACAATGTAAAATTAAGCTTGTGATATTGCATAAGACAATCCCTTTCCAAAGCAATTGCAGTTGTTAATAGAAATATGGACTGGAAAAGAGACTATTTCCCATTTGAAAGCATTCATAATTGCTCAACAGACAATAAAGGACACATAATTTCTTCCGTCTCAGATGCTGATCAGAAGAAAGTCTACACCGACCACCAACAGTCTGCCTGGCAATATATGTCTAAAAACCTTGGGAACATCCTCCAAAATACCACCAGAACATTTATGCTACCATTTATAAAAATGCTAACAGGAAATTTAGAGTTACTAAATTGTAAGCTGTGTACTTCATGGAACAGCTGAAGAATGAAGATGCCAAATCTCAAGCATTACTATCTGGCAGGTAGCCTAACAGAAATCAATCCAGTTCTAAAGGAAAATCTCCTCTACACTAAGTGGAGATATAAGGAGAGATGGCAAGTAGAAATGAGGTTCAGTTCCAGGTAGAGTTGTTACTGCAATCAAAAAGTGTCTGTTTGTCACTATGCCCTAAAATTAGTTGCTTGCTGACTTGATGATGTACAAGACACTGGTAAGAGAAATTCTTTAATGACTTCCACAACTGAAAGTATCCCTTGCAGTTAGGTGGATGGAAATATGGTGAGTTCTCCATCTGATCCTGTCTATCATCCAATATCTCGAGCTGTTCTCACAATCACAAGCTTACAATTTGCTCTTCTTTCTATTTAATTGAATGTGAAGGAGGGTGTAATCAAACATGTTTTGATTTAATATGCTAATAACTTTACATACCGAAGATTAGTCTTTTAAGTCTTTCTCAGTGGTTGATGGTGAAAGATTCATTTCTCCAGAGTCCAGTTCAAAACATAAGCCTAATTCTGGTGCTTAGTGTCATTTGCTGGAGAACTTGCTAATGTTAATTACATTGGAAAATAAAGTCACTTGGTTCCACAAAGCCAGGACTATCCTTTCTAGGTATCCACTATATTGCTGTGGAAGAATATTTTCACAAATAAAGACGAGGAAAAAACTGAATGCTATAGATGGAGGAAGAAAATTACTTTTAAAAATTATTATTATTATTATTAGTAGTAGTAGTACATAATACGCTGAAAAGCATGAATATTAATTTCTCAAAATAGTCAGTTTTTGAGAGTACATGCAAAACCTTCAAAAAAACCCCCAAACACATACCTTTGTCCTGACTTCTAGATTTTATAAATATCAGCTCACTAAAAAAAAAAATCTTTGGGTGCAGAAAATGCTAAGACAGGAAGAGGGGTGGGTGGAACTTATAAGAACCTTCTCTTGCATCGTCTGCTTTTACAAAAGGTTTGTACCTAATTTTATGATCCATTACCTCTCCATTTTGGAACTGAAGCCTTAGTGAGGTCTGAAAATACTCTGAAACATTTTTCTTGCAAGAAAGGCTAATTTCATGATGCTTTGCTCCTACAAGCTGGAGAATTAATGGCTTTCTCTCAAAAGCCCTCTTGTAGAGAGATTTCCAATGCCATTTAGTAAACTCAAGAGGTTTGAATAAACACCTAGATCTTTGTTTTTGAACTAGCTAAGCAGCTTTTAAAGTTTACTGAATGTACATTTATGCCACCAGGACCAGGTATCATTAAATAACCTTAGTGGATTAGCTCACCTGGGTCTTACTTTGAAATATGAGTAAGAAAAATGTTCACAAGGATAAGTTTAGGCTCCAAAGGCAGTTTTCTGGTGTTCCTTCTCTAGTCAGTGAATGGAGACACAGGGTCCTTCAAATCAGGAGCCCTGCAGCAGAATTCCACATCTCCCTGAATGGTCAGGATAACAACTGCTCTGTTGCTGGTTGTCTCCTCTGTTCTTGCCATCACTTCAGCAATATGTAGGTGGAAGGCAATTACAAGGCAAGAGTTAAGAAATAAAATCACTTATTTCAGAGTATAATATCAGAATGAATGATAACTGTATCACTAATTATAAATTCCAAACATTTATCTACAGTGTGTGTTTTCCACATTATTCCAGCGAGGATTCAAGGATATCTATGAGCTTTACAGATGCCTCATAAAATGGCATATCAAAATGAATCTGTATTTGAAAACAAGACTACAACTGAGCACAAACGAGTAAAGAATTCAAGGACACAATGAGTGGGTGGATATACGCAAAGGAATAGCATATGTCAGCACTACCAATTAACAAGTATCAAGTGTGTACTGGCAGTTTAATTACTTGCTGAAATAACTCTATTTTTGTTCCTCTTTTTGCCTGATTTTATGAATATTTCCTTTTCTATGACACACTAATATTTCTCTCAAAACTTTTCCTCTCAACACCCATACGCTAGGATGATGATTCCCCCCAATTATGGGGAAGGGGAAGAGAGAAAAAAGTGGAACTTGAAAAAGATCCTGGAAATATACATCTGTTATATCATAAAAGTGCTAATTCTGATATATTGAAACATTCATTGGTGTTCTGATACAGATTTGGCATAGATGTTTTTTATGATGGAAGCCTATTACAGAGAAATCTCAGAGCTAAATTGCTATACTGGCTTCAAAATTCTGCCTCTCCAGATTTTGTTTGCCATTTCTAGTGAATTCCCATGTATTTCCTGTTCTATTTGCTTCATAAAAGTCCTGTTTTAAACATGGTTAATTTGTCTCCTGATAATGAGCATACAGTCATATGATACCAAGCTGTTCAAAACCTCTCTGTAGGAAGTGAGCACACTCAGCATGAATTTGATCTCAGACCTCCTCTGCTCTTTCCCTTTTGTCTGATGTAGCAGATGCAGAAAAAGAACATAGGTTGAAGAAAACAAATTAGATTTCAACTGCCAGGCATTATCTTTGACAACATTATTAATCAGAACCCTGGAATATAAACCATGCTTTCTTGATAATGATGGTATTACTCGTTGCTGAAAGAAACAGCACAAGACATTCTTTCACAAGAGGGAGTGACTGTAGTGAAATCAGTAGAAACAGGGATAAGAAAAACATTACACAACTATTCCTGAAAAACTATACCAATCACATCTTCTCATTAATTAATTAACCATTATTCATTAAATATGTTGAGCATTCTGTGAGTAAGTCTGAGTATTATTATAGGGATTTACTTATATCTCAATATAACAATCAACATTCATTATGTCCTCAAATTAAATCTGCATATACACAGTTCCATTTTTAACTGTTATTCTAAAACAAACAAACAAAGAAAAATCAAGTTGATTTTATACATGATGAATGCAAATTGCAAGATTTATTATAGTAGCTTTGGTTTGGTTTTTATGCTGTTAACAGCAGACTTAAATTCAGAGTGGATGCAGAACAAACTCCTGCGTAGGTGGGCCTATGCAAGAAAATGTCATAGTCACATTAACTGTATCACCAAGGAATAGTTATAGGTACAAGTAGGATGTCATTACTGAATTTCATGATAAAACATTTGGTAACTTCCAAGAGGAACAGAATTAAGCATAGGATGAATTATTTTAATCGGTTTTACACTTTTCACCCATGCTATCTTATGCTTGTAGGTATCATATTCCTTCCTAAATTTCCTCTCCCACATTTTATCTCCTTTCCATTCTCTTCCCTTTTGACCTATAAGACACAGGCTATCTCTTGGGGGCTGAAAGAGGAAGGAATGAGATCACAGGGATGTACAAAAATTCTCATGTTCATGTGCCGGAAAGATAATGCAAACTCTTTTCCATCTGTTGACTCCATCTTCCTAAGCAAGGAATGAACAGCACTCCTGTTCAAGGGAAGTGGAACACAGCCCTCTATTTTCTGTTTTATTCTAATTACCAAAACTTGTGATATTTTAGAGAGGGCCAGGAAACAACAGAAGATCTCCTTTCCCCTTCCATTTTTAAGTTATAGAAAATGCCAGCATGTGTTTAAAAAGAGGTAGATCTCTATGATCTTACCATGAAACTCAAAGTGCTGGATAAATTGCATGGCTGTAGCAGTCAGTCAATAACTAGCTGTTCCAATATCTGCCAAAGAAAGAGATGCCCCTCTCTGATCAAAGACAAGCTAATACTGTGATTAGTACTTTGAACATGCTTCAGAATGCACCTGTGTTACAAAGGCAAACACAAATTCAAAATCTTGGATGTCATCAGACTTGAATGCAAAGGTGAGGTGTTTTGTCCCTCTGAATCAACTCCATCGTGGAGAAACAAAAAGACATCATAGCTTAATAAACATGTGTAGGTTTACATTAGACTGGAATACTATGATTTGCAGAACTAGCAGGGACAAGTATTACAAGGCATATTTAAAAGACAATACTTCCTTTCCTGTTTGGGGAAAAAAAAACCAACAGCAAAAAAAAAAAAAAAAAAAAAAAAAAAAAAAAAAAAAAAAAATTTGTATCACTGTATGTTATCCATAGATGGGAGATCTTAGCAGCTTTGAAAAACAAAGAAACATCAAAAGCAGTAGGGGAAAAAATCTTGATGCTCTTAGAAACTAAAGAATAAACCTGGAAGTAAATGAAGATATATATACAGCAAGATAGGTATACAGCACAAATATAACATTTGACTTATTAAGTGCTTTTTTCTCCCCCCTCTTTTTTCCACTTATAAAGTGCAATGAATATTATTCTCATCTTCTAAACTCCACGGAAGACCGTCAGAATATTTCTACTGCTTTTAGTGGAGTTCAGGACAGTTCAATTCCTGTGCCATGCAGGTTTATGTGCAGAGTCAGGGTAAATGTACTGCAAAATCACTGCACAATTTACACAGCTAAAAAGATGATGGAAAAAGCAATGACCTCACTGCTGAGAAGACATAGGAGTAAAGAGCTGTATCTGACTTGTTATTTGCTGCAAAGACAAAAGGATTGGTACACATAGTGAGGTGCTATGCTGTAAACACTCACTGTACATACAACACAGTAACCTTCTCATATAAAAAGTTGTGCACCAAACCCACAGGAACAATTTCTCTTTCCTCTATTGATTAGGAAATGGTATATGTATCTACTGCTGTGTTGGAGGAAATGATCAAAGCCAAAATTAAATTATGCTTGGTTATTTATCAAAGAATTCCATAAATAGTAATGAAATGTAGGGCTACCACAAATAATGGAAAGCCATTAGAGAGAAGGAACTGACCACAAGTCAGTGATTTCCTGTATTCAGAAAAAAAAAAAAATCTCATTCTCTAGAAGTCCAGAAAAACATGTGCTACAACTCTAACTCATGCTGACATAAGATGCATGGCAGGAAAATGGATTAAACACCAGGAGCTCTTAGACAACTCACAATTCACAGTAAACCTGGAGAATCAATCCACAAATCAGAAATTAGCATATGGAAATCAAAGTAAAAATGGATATTCACTAATTCAAATATCAGAGTAAAGGAACATTTGAGTTCTTTGCTATGATTTATTAGATGTCTTTGGCTTCCTCAACTACAAATTAAATCAGTGCATAATCTGAAAACATAAAAAAACCTAAAACTAACTTAAATATCTGGTTCCTAATACTTAGGCTTTGCAATTTCCCAGACAGACAATAAATTTTCAGCTGTGTTAAATGATAGGAATGTTAGGCTTCAAATATGAACAACACTCAGACTTTAGCAATTCACAATTAATGCTTTTCTTTGTAATTCAGAGGACTAAATACAGACTATTTATTTTTCAAATCTGTTGTATTGTCTTGTTGAAAAATACTATTCTTGCTGAATGCTCTGAATAGGCATACCACCATCTAAATACGCATACCACCATTTTAACAACATCTCAACCTACTCTCACCACATTCTGATGCAGGCATTATGCCACATTCTGGCCATGTACATTACAAAATTTATATTCCTACTCGGTCACTTACTGTAAACATCATAACACTCGGTTAATGATTTAACAAGTAAAATGACAAATACAGGTTCTGAATATGAACAGCTTGAGTCTGTCCCCATGGATATGGCTTCATATTTTTTTACTTACCTATGATTCAGCCTCTTTTTCATCCACACATTTGGAATATATTTGGATTCTTTTCCTTACTCCTTTGTGTGCTACTAAAAGAAATTCATATACCTTATTTTATTCCTTTTTATCAATTGTTTATCATGCATATGTATTTGGGTGCTGGCTAGCAATGAAACAGGAGTCATGATAGTACCTATAGACTTAGTGACACAGTTTATAGGTGGAAAGATAGGATGGGAATTTACATTGCAGTAGTGGATGACATCAACTTTCTTTCTAGTGGTTTTAGTACATGAAGCTTTTGTCTGTTTGATTTAAGACTTTGCAGGCTGCTTGGATGAATCTTAACATTCCAGCAATGCACTGCAAGCAGGATCAAGCCTAAAGCTGAAAGACCTGCAGCTCATTTTCAAGAATCAACTCAAGCAAAGATACCCTTAGGATCAGTATTAGAAGTCAACCACAGGTCAACCAGGTATTAGAAATACACCTACAGGAAAATAGAAGACAAATCTCAGTTATTCAGCAAATTTCCTATCCTAAAAATACAACAAATATGTTTTATGCTGCATCAGCCTCCATATCTACTGAGAAAGAGTAAAATGTGGGAAACAGTTACTTTTGCTTACAGAAAATATTTCATTTCACTAATTTTACTCCAACTCCCTTCCCACATAACTTAATGGTAAAACTCCTAGTTACCATTACAGAATGATCAAAAATTTGCTACATGAAACTTCTACATTATTTGCTGAAATTACATCTAAACAAGTTCAACACAAAAACTGCTAGAAAAACAGTGAGTTTATGAACCAGTTTCATAAACATGACAAACTTAATGCAATACACTCAAGCCAATGTGATTCTACAGAGAAGGAATAGCTGACCAAACTGACTTCCAAGTTGCAATGACCCAGGAAGTATGTGACAAGGAAAAACAGCAAGAACAAAGCAGAGATCAACCAACTGCCTTGGGACATTCAAAACATTTGGAAGACTTCTATAATATGAAACCAAAACTACAACTTGTTGTATGCAAATAATTTGAGTTCTGTTCTTTGCAATGTATTATGTCAGAGATTTCCTTTTATAGTACAGCAATAATATTTCATAGTTTCCAGTAATTTACAGCCACAGTGTTCCAAAAACCACCATCATTGGAAACCTACAAGAAGATCAGACACTAAACTTTTCCTACCTTTTTACCCCCTTGGCATTTAATTTCTCCAAGCTACTGACTGAATTAACTGACTGAGGACCTGAAAAACGTTACATAAAGCTGGTTTTTTTTGGTCACATAACCATTTTTCTTGGCAATCTAAGCTACACTGTACAGAATAAAACAGACTTCCTAGCCTCAAAAAACACCAATCTTTTACAACTGATAGTGAACAACACTATCCTTTTCCTGAGCAGGAGGCTATACATGACATATATAGAATCTTCATTCAGATTGTTAACAAATGATTGGAAGCAACCATGCACCTTAAAGATCTTCACTAGAAATCAGAGCACTCTGGGAATGAGAACCATTCACTGTTCCCTAAACTTGTAGTAACACAGACTCTGAGACAACAGACTGGCTGGGTTGTTCTGTCTTCAAAACCGTTCATCAAGGTAAACTTTTGTACAAAGGCAATTTTAGGCTTTTTATCTCGTATTTGCCACCCTTCGTTCAGAGGCTGATTTTTCTCAGAATTGCTCCAGATGCAGTACTAACGAATATTCATATTTTGGTCATAAGGGGACTTCAAGGCCCCAAAATTCAGAGAAAAATTGCCTTTTTACTGCAGGGGAAGAAAAACCTACTACTTTCCAAGTAAAGGCAGAAAAACTAGATTAAGGAAGAGACTCAAAGAAATAAGAATATTTAAGTGGGAATGCATGAAAGGACCTTTATATCTTCAAGTACTGCCCATATTAGATGTCTCAAAAGGGTCACAGGGCATGTGAGAGGAAAAAAGCAATGGAACTAAGGTGTTCCCATTGTCATTAGTAATAAGGAAGCAAAAGCCTGGGCCTCATTGCCTCAAACCTAGTTTTGAAGGCATGCCAAGATGAATTCCTCTTTTCTCTACAAAGTATTTTCTGCTCAGAAACAGTAGTCTAATCTGCTTCTGGTGCCTACTTTTCAAGAACAGTGGTTGTCTTCTCTGCTTCTGCCTCAGCAGGAAGGGGAGAAAGCACACCTGGGGGTCGGATGAAAAGGAAAACTGTATTTTCACAAAAACTGTGACGGATACAGAAACAGACTCTCAGAAAGCAGGGCATTTTTCTTAGCTATCCCATTTGCTGCAGCTGTACAGTAACATCAGATTACAAACAGGATACCATGCAATGTAGAGTTCATAGAAGACACCACAGTTCAGTTCAGCCTGAGAGAAAAGCCAAAATAGTATAAATGGACATGAATTTTCATATAGATGAGTGGACTTAGCTCCCTGCTTAGTTTTCACTGAATCACTGGCTGTAAAGTTATGACTAATGAATCCATAATACTGCAGAGGGGTGATTAAACTTCACCATGACGAATGTTTATGTGCTTCTGTATGTTCTATAACATCTGCAAGTACGGGCTTCACTCATTAAAAGAAAAACAGACCCTAATTTCTACAAAATGAAATTTTCAAAATGTAAATCATCACTCATAACATGAATAAATTGAAAAAGGTATTTCAAAATAAAGGTAATTTTGCACGGATTTCTGAGTCACTCTCTGATGGCATTCATCTACCTGAAAAGTAATATAATTTGTGACACCAGTTACACAATTGCAAGAGATAAGCTACTTTAAGAAGTGCCTATCCTGATTTAATACTGGTTGATGAATCCCAGAAAAATAAAATATTCCACTCTTTAAATATTTATCATATTGTTTAAATATTAAAGATTAAACTTTTCGTCTTGACTGCCAAATCAGTATTATACAGGTTGGAAATTTGTTTACAGTCTCTTACAGTAGGAGCACTACCTGTCAGTGTCAGATGTTATCATTTTCAAGTCTCTTGCTGCTGACAGCTTTCTTGCTGTAACATGACAAGCGTAATTAAAACTGTTTTCAGATACATTTGCATTTTGTTCCTGCTGAAAAGTGTTTTACAAAGCTTCAGACTGACCAGCAAAAATACTGACTTTTCCTATAACTTTGGCTTAGGATTTGTAGACTGAAGTGAACAATCAGTGTTGAAAGACCTTCAGAAAAATATGGTAACTCTTTTATCAAAGATCAAGGCAGAAAAAGCAATGAACTTATGCCAGAATAAAATAAGGATAAGAAAAAGCTCTTTTCCTCTGACTGTGGTTCATATTTTTCACCAATACTGGGAAATTCTGAAGAAATACTTCAAAATAACATTTGTTAAATAGTGGTAAACATGAAGATGTGGGAAAAAAGGTAAAATTGAGTAATTAAGCATGACTATTAGTCAAGGTAATGAAAAAAGCAAACTGCATCTTACCAGCAGATTGAAATAAATTGCATACTTCTAAAGATACCAGAAGTAACATGAACCACACCTCTAGTGCTAAATCACCAAATTATTATGAAATTTCATATCTGCATCTAAGCTCTACTGTCAAAAGCTACAGATCTAGAGATTTGTACAAGATGCAGATATTCTATTCTAAATCAGAAATACACAGCTCAGCTTATTGTAATGCGTGACGGTTTAGGAACTTGACACTGCAGTCGCTATTACCAGGCAAGTAAGGCAGAAGTCATGTTGCTGAGGAATGATACATTAGCTCTCACCTGAGAAAGGCAGACTGCAGGTAGAAAAAGGCAGATATTTTCAGTTGATAGTTCAGTGGAATTAACATGTGAAAGAACTGAAGAAAAGTGGACCTCTATCTAAATGTCCCAAATACTTCTCATCAAAACCTTTCACAGAGCTTTTCGTTAGCAAATTACTTCAGCCAAACACAAAACCACAACTTATATTTTTAGAGAAAAATGATGGATCCTCCACTCTTCTCTCAAACACAAATATGCAGGAGCATATTTCCAGTATTTCTGCAAGAGAAACAGATACTGTTCAATCAACATACATGATTGGTTATATTTTCATATCCAGCAATGCATTACATTCTTGAGCCCAGGAGTTTTCAGTATTATAAGATTTTATATGATATTTAAAATTTAAACACTGACCAGTTTTGATTCTCAATATGCATGTATATCATAAACTCATTCTCTGAAAAACATTCCTTTCTACATAAAATTGCTCTTTTAATGATTATATCCACAGATATTTACTATTATTTTTATTAATTCCTATTTTATTGAGTTATAAAAGTTGTTTAGGTAGTTTTGATTTCAGGACATTGGTTGTCTTGTTTCGTAAATTCCTAATCTACCTGTAATTAAGACAGCCCATAGCTGAGAGAAAGTCAGTAACTGTGTATGAATTTCTGAGAATCAGTACTTAAGACTCCTTTTATGCCTTTTTCTTACAATATATGCAACTTATTAGAGGAAGACAGGGAAAAAGCAAACCAAACTGGGTTAGACAATTTGTCCAAAGGAGTTTGGAGTTAAAGAAGGCCCAACAATTTGTCTGTTATGCAATGCAAATAGTTACAAGTTTCGTAATTCTTTCCTGAAGCACTGATGGTGGCTCTTGGAGAGCCTGGCATTCACAGCAGGTGAAGTCTATGTCCACACCACTCTAATGGCCCCGTATTCTATGATGTAGTCATAGAGTTTTCAGGCTTTATAGATGATTTTTAAACCTAACATAAATTATTTCAAAGAAAAATATTTAAGTATACCGCAAGTATATACAGGATATGCTTCCAGTTTCTCTTATGTTCAGTCAGCATCTTCTGTTGCATTTTTAATCCAATAGATAAAACAGACATCTGCACATTCATTTCCCTTGTCTTCACAAATTTTATTATTAAATCAAGAAGAAGTAACAGCTGAGAAAGTCTCATATACTGAATGAGGTTATTTTGCATCCTCCTTATCCAAGGAGATGTTGTTCTTGTGACATTTCCTGTTTTACAACAGGGAAATGAGAATATGAAGGTATTCAAGAGAGAAGATCTGACAAAACGGAGGGAAAGTTTGATAAAATCTTTGGTAAAAAACCTGGAAGGTACAGCTGAATTATTTTAGACAATAGTTTGTAGCATTAATGAAAAATACTGAGGTTAATATAAGTTAAAAAGCAATTTAGATTTATATTTTGAATTATGGTAACCTATAAATTACAGAGCTTTCCAGACTTTCCACAGCATTTACTTCCCTATATTTCCTTCCCAATCCCCTTATACCAGGGTTGCAGAGGAATACTCAGAATGAAACTTGGTCTTCAAGGACATTGTCACTACAGAATCCCCGTTTGGCAGAAATGGGAGCCCTTTCCAATACTGCAGCCTGTTCAGCAGGTGTAAGAGACCAGAGAAAGGTGAGACTAATCTCTGTCTCATGTGAACTGTGCCAGTGACAGTAAATCACACCTCACACTCTGGGCATAGCATCCGTCCCTCTAAGACAGTGATGATGGCAGAAGATGGTGGTATATTCTTTGTCAATTTGAGGAGAGGCATATGTGTAAGACAGCTGTCAACAACTCATTTTTCAGCATAAAAGAGTCTTTCAGTTAAATAAAAAAAAAGCATGATAATAATCAAACCCAAATTTTATATCCAAAAACTCTATTTTATAGTTATGGGCATGGAGTCATGCTATAGCATTTTCAGAATAATTTTGGAAAGCTCACTTGCACTTTAAACAATAACATGAAGAGTGTCTAGACTGTATAAAGTACTAAAATCAATTGTGGGACTATAGATCACTCTATTATACACTATCCATAGACAGGAATTGCAAGTAAGCATTCCATCTACATCTAAGGCTAACAAGATAAAACTGCAAAAAAATTAAATTATTGTCTGACATCATTGTACATAATAAATATGTCCACCATTTCATAAGGCATTGAAAAGGGTATAGATTTATTGTACATATACCAATCTCTCCTGTAACTCTATGGAATTAGACAACGAGTCACTTGGCCAAATAGCACAAGCAAAGAAAATAGGTCAGATTTTAAGGCTAGTGTGTAAGCAGATATCAAAAGTCAATGGGATCTGTCTATACCTTCATTTTCTGAATAGCATTTATAGTTTTTATAGTGGTGCCAGTGAAATCACACTAACTCCATGCTACTACAAACACTTAAGAATATTTCAGCAAAGAAATACTGTCTGTTTTTGTTATGTTCTTTCACACTATAATGTCATGGCAGTAGCTAAAGCTAATTTGAAAATTAAGAAGGTCTTTTTAATACTGCCAAACTTGAAGGCACTGCCTGTCATCCATGATTGAAGCAAACTCATAACATAAAATCCAAATTTTCATTCCACAGAGAACATTGGAATTTGACCCTCTGATCTTAAAAAAAATCCAACCCAAACAAATATAGAATGTGTCATAAATGCATGCCCATTTGAGAAAACTGCCCATCTAAATAAATGCCCATCAGAAAAAAAACTATTCCCAAAGATTTCTCCTTTCTTTAGGTATTTTTGGTTTAGGTTGGTTTTTGTTCTTGTTTGTTTTAGGTTTGGGTTTTTTTGTTTTTTTTTTTTTGGTGAGATGAAATTGGAATGATACAGTTCTCCAACTAGTCCTGTACTAGGTCCTTGGCTTGAACAAGCAAGAGAAAACAAAGTGCAGCAGCACTGAAGACAAAAGGTAGACAAAAGACAAATTGTTTAGGAGGGAGAGAGCAAGGAAATGTATATTAAGAAGAGATCTCGAGAACTCAGAGATCACATTGGCTGAAGAACTCCTTCAAGCACAAACAAAAGCGACGAATATTGCTAAGAACTTACTCCATACACTTTGGTAACAATGTGAACTTTGCACAGAGCGCAGCCTCTGAAACAAACAAATGCACCCCAACTGCAGCAAGAAACTTGAAGGCCACATTCCTGAGGCTCAAAAATGTCATTAAATTCATAAATGTTAGTGTTCCTATTTATATGTAATGCTCAGAGAGCCATGCACCTTCTGAAATTAATAAGCAGTGTTTCAAACTACTCGAGCTTCCCCAGATTTAATCACCATTAAAATATCTATGACGGTTCTTCCACAAGGGACTTAATATTCCTTGATATTCTTATGTATAATTACTTCTTATAATCAGTGCATAGCTATTAAGTGATGTACTGCTAAACCTCCAGGTTTCAAATGGATAAATATTAGCCTAATGTGCTCAATCAATGCATAGAAATAACTTTAAGCACTTTTCCTGCAAGGGAAAATATTTACCATATATCATAGTTAGATTAGCTTGAGGCACTAAGCAGCTGATAGAGGAGGATTGAAAGCCTGGAAATCACTTTAAAAGTCCTTGCATTTCTGTGAAGGACATCTACAACAGAGAGGAAGAAAAGAAGCAGTGAGCTCTGTTACCTTGAGCTTCCTATAAAACAGAGTACTTAGGATCAGAACCATGTCAGAATATTTGCTCCATGAGACACAAAATGATCCTTTCCATAGAGAAAAATCACTAGAGGATACAAAGAGCTTCTCATCTCTTCACTTTGCTGAATTTTTCAATCTAAGTGACTCCAGCAGCTCTGGAGTAAGAGCTTACACTGTAGCTGAGGTCATGCCTTGCAAGGTATACAATTAATATGTTAGAGTTAATTGTACAATTCTTAGCATTATTATTATTATTACTTCTACTACTAATAATAATAATAATTGAAAGAGAACCTTCAGTATTTCTCACTCTGAAGATGAGAGGCAGGTGGAATAATTTCTATACAACTTAGAGAAACAGCAATAATATAGAGTATTCAAACTGTGCTGTTGGATTTTTTTTCTTTATCTCCAGGTAATAAAATAAATAGGGAAATGGAAATAGTATTTTGCAGGTTCTTTCTGTCCACAGAAAAATTCAAGAACAGTGTTATAATCTAGATAACACTAAGTTTTGCTAAAGCTGCAGGTACAAAGCTAGAAAACAACATACTTTCTTTTCCATTGCACAAAGGTAAAGCTTCCTTTAGCAAATACATCACATGTCAATAATAGTCTTAATATGTTTTGTTATTTTTTTGTTTAATTATCAAATTAAGTCTTATTTCTTCAAATGTACCAAAACCAAGCTGATTAGTAATTGAATATGTTAAGCAGACTAAAGATATAATTTTCCTAATTACAGGCTGTTCACTATCTGATTTGATTACTGTTCTACCTTTTGTCTTTTATTATCAAAGTTGAAGATTTTCTTACATGTAGGAACAAAAATAACAGAAATCACAAATCTATCTAAATACTCAGTAGTTCTGTTATATGCCTTTTGCTGTTTTTGGTTCAAACACTCAAAGCTGCTTCTGCCACATATGATTTAGCATTCTGAACACTGTTCATTTTGCTCCTCTGATTTTTACCTATTATATAGCACATAAGTGACCATTGACAGGTAAAATACTAAAATATGAACTAATTAAAATAAAATACCCACAGTTTTCCCTCCTTTTGAATTAGTTACTGGCTAAACTGTGAGCAATTATACTTTACAAATTGCTCATATTTCAGTTTCTTGAAAAGAAATTATATTTTTGAAAGGGGTATATTGTCCTATCATGAAAGGAGTATCCTTCATAAAAGAAAAACATACTTTTTTGGAAGCTTGATTTAATTCAAATTCAACACTATTCTTCTAATAAAAATAGTTGGTACCAAATAATATTAATAAAATTGAGCAATTCCTTAAAAGTAGAGTGCAAGAGAGTAAAGCAAAAATTATCTCAACCATCATTTTGAAAAGAATGTTTTCGCAGCTTTTGAAAGGTAGCTACACAATGTAAGAACAAAATTATGTTTCTTTTACCTGACACTCTTACTTTATAACTTATTTTTTATTTCACATACAGTGGAATTGCTAGTAAATCAGGATATTTATACCTTTTCTTTAGCTCTTTTTCAGTGCTTTCTTAATGAATTTGATGAGAGGCTAAAACCAGCAAGCACAGAAGTGACATGTTTCTGCCATCTTCATAAAGATACTGGACAAACAAAAGCTGCAAGAAAAGCTCCTCACATTACTATGGATTAGTCTCAGAAAGCAATGGAAGGAGCAGGACAAAATCAGAGCTTTGATGCCTTAGTTGAAAACAAAATCAACAAATGCCAATTTTCCAGCACAGTTTTTGCCAAATTTGAATGTGACTCAGTATTCTCTTCATTTTTCAGAATAAAAGAGAAGGGTCATTTTAAGCCAGAATTTCAAATACAGATAACAAAATTTCACATCACTGGATCATGAAAGCTGGAATCACTATTTCCTGAAGGCATTCTTCATCTTTCATTAGCCAAGAAAATCTCTCCAACCCTGATATCTGCCAGCTCAGTGAAGAAACCAGCCAGTGACTGTAAATAGACTAATTTCTTTTATTGCAGAAGACAGTTCTTGTTCAGAGTTGAAACACATTGGCTGACTAACGTATGAAATTATTTGGATTCATGGTCATTACTTTTTTTTTTGTTAATGGATACAAATTTTTATCCTCTGGGTTTTCTGATGCTATTTTCTAATGCAAGATTTACATGATGAATATCTAATTTCAGCAACCAGCAGCATTGTTGCAAGGTTTTGAAAAGTGTATGTACATGTACTGAGCTAAATTATGTGTGTCTGTTAAAAAAAGACAATAAAAATTACTGTAGAACTTGTACAATTAAAACTTCATTTAAGAACAGATCCAGCATACATCTGCAAAAGCAGAATAGGACAGGAAACAGCTTCTGGTGAAATAATTTGTTTTCTTCCATGTTCTGTGCTAGGTATATGACAGTTATTTCACCTCCTCCTGCCCCATCTGTTATACTAGCTAGCTACTTCTTCAAGCAGAAAAGGTTCATAGCTGTAATATTTGGAATAATGCATCTCTTTGAAGAAGAGGCTTTGCACAGAAGAAAACATAGATTTTTTTTTTTGCAAATGCAGTTTAAATTAAATTCATATGAACAAGAAGCTTGAGTGTCAAAAATGCTTACTACTCCTCAGCTCTCACCTTTCTTAGTGGGAACTGCTGGGTGCTGAATGCTTTTGAACATAACTTTCTCTGTGCTAAATGCCTGACTTGGAGCTGCAGCATTATGAAGCTATTTTTAAAGCCTGACCTAATGTTATTTATTGTTTTATTATAAGGCAGGGTGATAAGATCCTTTGTTTAGGACTGTGTACTCTACAGTTGTACAGTCCTATAAAGAATTAGAGGAACAAGTATCAAAGATAAAATGTGCATTCATGAATGTGGTTAACATAACCAATTAACATTATGCAAGTAAATGAGCTATTTGTTTGTTATTGCACTTCAAGAGAAATAATATTAGCATGCTCAATTTACCTCATACAAAAGGATCTAATCTGCTGATTCCCAAATACATTGTGAAAAGAAATGTGCATGTGAAATCATTGCTTAATTGCACATGTAAACCCTATACTGGCTTAATTGTAATAGTTCCTTCTTCCCATAAAAGTGCACAAATTCAGTTTATGCATTCAAATAATCTAATTTTGCCAGGTGTTTATTAAACTGAATTTGCTATTGCAAGATGCAGTTAAGGACCTTAAAAAAACTTGCAAAGAGCAATTCTGTAATACAAAAATGACAGCATATGAATTTTATATTGCTCCACAACCAACTTAATCAGATCCTACTATCTTTATTAGATTTTAGTTCTTAACTCATTATTGAAGCACAGTTCAAGAATGAGTGAAACGTCTTATGTTCATTATTTGTACTCAGAATTACTTAATAAAACCCTGCTACAGGTCTACACTTGTGTTAGTCATTGATAAAACAGAGTTTTGCAGAGAGTATCATCACTCAATAGTAAGATTATTTACCTATGTGTCCTAGAAATAAAACGTCTTCAAAATCAGCATAACATACTGGGGAAGTGGGGAGTACAGTTAAATATAAACATCTCTTTCCCAGTCTCATTATTTCAATAGTCTCGGTGTGGGTACTTCCTGATTATTCTTCAGACAACACAGAATAAAAAAGAATTCTGTAAGACTGAATTTAATTTTTCTTGAAATAAGTTGTATAACTTTCATGACCATGATTCTTAATAGGAAGAAACATGAGGATCAGAAATGTCTATTAAGAGAATGTCATGGAAGGGGCAAGAAGAAAATGGTATGAGGCATTTATAACAGCAGCAGCAATAAGCAAAAAGGCATCCAACCAACATTTATTTTCATATTGTAGGCTAACTATCAAATTTTCAGGGTTGATAAAGAAAGTGGTTTAGTTGCAGACACAGCATATTTAGTAGTACTCAAAACTACAAAAAAGATTGCATTGCAGTGCCATTGTGTCATTCATTATTTACAGTGCAAACATAACATATAGGGTGCTACACAAAATCTACATTTTTGGTAGCTGTTTCAGGATCACACGGGCTACAACCTCCTTTGTAACTCCATGTGAATGAATCACAGAGCAACCTTTGGAATGAGGAAACCATATCAGTAATTCTGCACCTGGCATGACACATGAACTGGGTATTGAGGGAACTGGCAGCTTTGTGATTTGCAAACATGACCTCATTATGCAGTGATGAACTAATAATGGTCTTAGCTGCCACTGCCAGCTCCTTGCACAGATAAAGACCCAGCAGTATCATAGAATGCACACATTAAAATCCTTGTTCCTGCTGAATGCAGAAGTGCAAAGAGCAATTTGTTTTTCTGAGGCCTATGCCTAGGACAAAGCACATGAAAAAGCCCTTGCAACACCCCATTACATCTCCATCTACTAAGAACCCAAAAACTTAAGAAATATTAGCCCTGTTTTAGACCTTTCTCCTACATCCCTGAAATCAATGTTCTTCTTTATCACTTGGCCAAAATAAAAATGATCCAAAGCCCATTCAGATCATCACAGAAATGATGATGATTCTCACTTTCACTAGTCCTCTGGGCAACAATGAACCTCCAGAATTCATTAATAATCTTCTTTCCAACCTGTCTAACCAGGACAAAGCTTCCCCTCCTCTTCTAGTCTACTCAAGCAAAGTCATTTCCACAATGAAAACCTGAGATTCTAGAACAAAACTCAGAAATCCTTAATTCTCCGTAAACCTAGTAAAATTTAACATGCTGAAGTACTGAGAAAATGTTTCCAAGGAAACCTCAATGGAAAGAGCACTTCACTTGATTTCCTTTTTCATATTGGATATCAATTTCAATGAGAGGTGTCCTAAGGCTTGCAAACCTTTTCTACTGAACTTTGGCCAATTCATGACTTCAAAGAAATGGCAGCTACAGCTTGAAACTAAGTGTCAGACTCTAGTTTGACTAAATGTGTGTGCATTCTACAATTTTTAGAGCACAAGTAAACCTAACAACAGTATTTGGGAGTTAGGCAATTCTGAATGCAGATAAATTAATATTAAAATTAAGCCCCAATCTACCCTTTTGTGTGCATGTATTTAAACAGATTGTTTAGTGGTGCATTGTTTAGCTAGTTTCAGTGCTGCTGAATTATGGATCCAACATCAAATGAACTGCTAAGAAACAGTTCTGCAAAGGTTTATTACAGCGATTTTGTAATACATCATATATAACTTTATTAACTAAATTCCATAATGCTCCCTCTTCACTGGCCTGGAGCCTTGATGAGCAATAGTATCTGGGAAACCAACCACTGAGTGTTGACTTGCTCTGATAATTTTAAGCAGCTAGCTGCAAGCTTCATTTTAATTTCTTTCCCATATCTATCTTTCTTCATTACCAGCTAGATATTTCAGAATTAAATATGTATTGGAATAAGGTCTAGAATCTCTAAGTCCGCCCTCCTGGTCAGACTTAAATTGCTTTTCTAGAGAAGAGTATTTTTATCTTCTCAGGAGAAAGGTGAAAGTCTCTTCTGAATGAGGTTATGAAGTACCTTAATGTGCCAGATAACACAATTCCAACAGTAAGGTATGGGGTCCACACAAATTGCACACATAGATAGCTTTGGAAATCCCATCATGACAAGGAAAGAAGGAAGCAAACCAGGATCTCCCAGAAACCAGAGAATTCAGAATTAATAGACTACAGCATTTCATAATTAGCAGCAATTCCACTGATAATGTTTCACATGATATTTAGCCTATTAAAGCATGATCTGGATTTCCTGTGGGGAGTGGTAAAGATTGAGAACTAGGAAGAGTGGACAGGGAGCACTGTTCTACTCTGTACAAAACTCTTCCCACAGAGGCCAGGTCTGGTTACTTTGATAAAGACTAACTTGAGTAGGATTTTTGGTTTCAGTAAAATAATTGCTTTTGTGAAAAGTAAGCCATAGCAATACTAAAGACATTACAGTAGGCTACAAGTAACAGTGGAAAGCAGGGATTTCATGCTGGACACTCCACAGACATTTAACTTGCTTTAACAGTTTACTTGGCATTCACATAGAAGTTGTTGACAGGAAATTGCCTACGGGCCAAGGACTTCTGTTACAGAAAATGTGATATGGGGCACTATTTGCTCTACATTTTTTGGTACATTTACACCCCTCTGAAACTCAGGAAGAGTCCAAACATGTATACACACAGACACACATATATATATGAATGAACAATTCCATAGACACCCTTCTTTTCTTTAATCACTCACACGAGTAACAATCACTTTAAAACATATTTCACTAGTCCATTATCTATGAAAACCTCAATTTGACATGACCTTCAAATTGACTAAGCATTAATTCAACTTGCATATACACTTTAATTAAATATCAGCTAGGGACAGTGATTAAGTGGATATCTGTCATTTTCAAACTGAAATATAGTTTTCCACTGTAGGGTCCACATGCTTGTAAACTTTTCTCTATCCCCTCTTTTTTTTTACTGTTCAGACAATATTGTTACCAACAATGATAACAATAACTGCATAAACTGCAATAAAATCCTCTAAAACAGCTTGGTTAGAAACGTGATTCCATATTTAGCCTAGTGATTACAATTTCTTGTCTGAAATAGGAATCTAAGCAGCTAAATGTACTAAAACCCAGCCAATAGGAACACATAGGTGGTTTCTTTGAGATTCACAGTGATTAATAAAGGTAAATAAGAAGCAGATTTTAAAAATATATAATGAAATAGTATTCTGTAAAGTGTAAGTTTATACAGTCTGGAAAAAGCCTTGTTAGCAATCTATCATATCAATGTTTTTGTCTTCTTTAGCAGCTAAATATCTTTCCAGGATCTCTTTGGTACAAAGCAGAATAGTATGCCTTTTCCAACCAGGACTTACTAAGTACATTCCTCACAAACAAAAATGGAGGAATTAATAGCCTGGCTCAGAAGGGAAAAAACCTATAGGCTTTATCTGAAAGATATTTTGCTGAGAAGAAATACTGTTGTATGCCAATAAGAATTATGAAAAGGAGAAATGGTGAGGAAAACCACAAGAAAATAGGAGCTTCTGTGACAACAGTAGCATGGTCCAAGCTTTGAGAAGATAGCCGAATTTACCTTGGGAAATTTCTGAGCATCTTCTAAAACATTATTAATCACATTTGGGCACATCTAAGGCCCACTTTAATATAAGTAACCAGAGAATTTAGAAATTGATCTCTGGATAGATTAAATTTCTATTTATTTAAAGTAGGTATATTCAGAAAAACATTGATAAACTTATGCCTGTCAGGTGAGAAATACAAAGAGCAAAATGATTAAGAGGCAGTGGTTTAGCTTTTGTGCAAGCAGTACTTTGGGGGTCATAAAGACCAAGGAAGTGCTTCAGGAGTGCTATTTTAGTCTGCATGATTACCACTTGTGACAAAGGTAGCAAGCACTGAGTGGGATCAATAAAGAGTCCTTGGCAGGTAAATACTGTTTCCACAAATTGTGCAGTTTACTTTGTGAAAGGATAAAAGCACAGTTAAAGATTGCCAGCATCTTCCAACAGTATTCCATGCAAAGCCAGCGGATTACATGAGCAGTACTGCAAAAAGCTAGCTTTTTGGCAATGACATGAAGAAATTAAAAAGGCTAGTAAAGCGACAGGCACAGAACTCATCAAATGAGAAATAAGTGTGACTATGTCTAACAGTGTTGCTAAAATAAGATAGAGTGATCATGCAATTTTCCTTTTACACAGAAGATTTACTCCCATGAGCTAAATTACTACACTATTCAATAGCACGCAGGGATAAATGCTTGACCAATTTAGAAACACATCAATTACTCTGAATTCTTGACATGGTCCATATGCTTTACCTCTTTATGTTTTTAATTTTTTTTTGTTTCAATGGTGAAGAAAAGGAAAGGAGAACAAGAGTTTCACTTGTTGATCCCTTGTCTGTGATTTTCTGCTACTCAATGCATGAAATAGCATGTCTTTATTCAACTTAAGTCTCAAATATGTATACAATGTCTATACAAATAATTCCTCTTCAATCAAAGGCATTGGGCAAAAACCCATAAATGTCTGAGTTCTTTGAGGAATATCACTTTCTACAAAAATAATATGACTTGTGGTACTTTGGAAACAGGGTGCTGTAGGAAATTGACCTGGGAATAAGGAGAGTGGCACTTTATCAGGCAAGTCATTTCACCTCTCCATGATGAAATTGAAAGTGCGACTAGAAAACACTATTTACTTCAAGAAGAGAAAAAAAGAAAAGGCATTTTAGAAAATTGTACATAAACTTTTAAAATGATGGGGCTATAAATACGCTTCTTGTAGAAAGCCTATGAAGGAATCAGAAATTGTTATGTTTAACTCACTGCCATATTTGAAAAGAGAAAGAAATCTCTATGTACATGTGGCTTGCTATACCTTCCAAAAAACTTTACTCAGCTAACTCTGCTTCAAGTCAAACAGTTTTTTCCTCTAGGAAAACATTCAGCTTTTATTTTAAAGATGCCTGTGATGAAGAATCCATCACAACCCTTGATAACGTGAGACAATGTTTAACTTCCTTCACTGTTAAAAAGACTATATTCTCTCGTCTTCAGTGCCACTATCTGATACAGCAAAAACCCACTACTATCAAAATTCTGTCTCCAAAATATGTAGCTATACTCATTAAGTCATGTATTAAGATTTTCACAATTAAACTAAGAAGACTTAGCCACTTACTTCTTTGTACTCCATGAAACTATTTTCCTTTCTATATTGACATCTATTATCCCTTCTGATGCGATTTATGCTACTCTTTACTGAACCCTCCACAGTATTGAACTTCTTCAAGAACTGAATTCAGAACTACAGAAACTCTGCAGAACCACTGCAGAAACTCTTACCACACTGCCAAACATGGGAGTAGAGGCCTTTTTTTTTTTATGTGACATCCACCTGATTATATAAGATCACTTTAGCTCTGTATGTCATAGAATACCACCGAGTATAGTGCCAGACTGATTATTTAGTATGACCCATTGAATCTTTTCTAGACTAAGAGCTTTTGAGGAATGGATTCCTTGTTTTTATAAATATAATTCATGTTCCTTTTTCCAAATGTATTTCCCTAATGAAATGCCTACTTTTTCTTTTCTTAATTTGTCAACTTAGCAAGGTTGTTCTGCATCAGTGTGTCCTAGTTTGAGGACAGGTGTCTGCTAAGGAAGGCAAGAGCCTCCCTTGGAATAGGAAATGTAATCCCCTTTCCTCCGAATTAGTATAATTTTGAAATTAAAGGGGCTTTCAGGCAACGTTGTGGGAAAAAGGAATAACAGTTCTTTACTAATATATATATATATCAAGACAGACAAACAATAACAATGGCAACCACAACAAACAAGAACAGAGCAAACCCCCAGTCCAGTCTCTTCTTGCTCCCTGTTAGCAATTGGGCAGGATGGGTGCGATGGCTCCTCCTCGGCTGCAGGGGGCGCTGTAGCGCAGGTCTCGGCTGTCTCTCCCTGGCAGTGATGGCAGGCACGGCCCCAGCAGGGATGGAGCCGGGGCTTCTTGTAGGCAAAAACCCCGAAGCTGCAGCAGGGGTCCGGCAGGGCTGGGCAGGGCAGGGCAGCCCGATTCCCAAGCCACGGCTGGCAGGGGCTGGCTCCGGGAGAGGCAGGCAGGCAGCAGGAGCCAGGAAAACTCCACAGTGGTGACAAGCAACAGCAGTTTCCCTCTCTTCTGAATGCCGAGAGGCAAAGAGCCCGAGCTACTGCTCCCCTTCCCTTTTCCCAGCCCAGCTGTCCCGAGATCTCCGCCTCCTTCAAGAGGGAATGTCCAAATAAGGGAATAGCTACTTACAAGTTTTTTTACTCGACTGGTCTTTCTATTGTTTCTCCTAAGCACCCAGTCGTTATGGTGTCTTAGCAACGTATGGGCAAAAATTCCCTGAGATAAGAGAAACAAAAAAGGATTCCAAACCCCAACAAGTGATATTTTCTCTATTTAGTATTAATCTATAACTTTCTGCAATTGCTTGTTTCATAAAATTTAAATACAACCAAGAATATATTTCTTAAAACATCATGTTTGTGTTATAATATAGCAGTCTAATTCCTCATTTGACATCTTTCACATAACTAAAATCTATGCCAGGTACTTTGTGCTCTTCTAATATATTAAGACCTGTTGCCTTACTAAACTATTCCAAAAGGCTTTTGTAAGTCTGTTTTTTCCAACATTATTAATTTTCTAACAAAATCTTTAACCTCATGAAAATGATAAACATAATATTTGAAACAGATTTTTCCCAAATAATTTTTAGTTATTTTTAACATTATCCTTCCCTAGGTCTCCATTACTTGAGTCTAAAAGTAAAATGACAGACCTTCAGTTGCCTGAGTTGTCTGATTCCTCCTTTCTGAAACATTAGTTAGCTTCTGGGTCCCTTTAAAATTGTTTCCCAAACCTTCTTTTGTACGAACATTAAGAGTCTGCTTTTGTTGTTTTGATAAGTGGAAGATATTACAAAACTTGAAAGCAAATTTTGCATTACAAAATGAACCAGAACAAGAGCAGAAATGTATTATAACACTTGCTTAGCAGAATCTGGTTAATCTTACTGGAAATCTCCAGAAAAACAGATTCAAAATGCTTGTACAGGGAGTCTTGACAAAAGAACTGGATATGCCAGGAGGTCTGTTTATTTATAGCGTTGTCACACCCCTTCTGTCAGGCGTGTCAGCCTGTGGTATGGAGAAACACTACCTCCTCCCCCAGAGTCTCCTTGAGTGTGGAAATTGTAGTGGTTTAAGGAAGAAGAAAAGTCTAATTTTGAAGCCAGTAGCCATCCCCTCAAAACGTGCTTCCTGCTCCAAACGAAGCTCCTTGGGGAAATGTTGCAGCAGCAGAAGCAGTGAGATGTTGGGGGCCACCCTAGCATGCACCTGGGGGTGGCTGCTCTTCCCCAGGCACTGCTCCTATGGGGCCACTTGCCTGTCCCACACTGCTCTGCGGGGTGTGGGAGCAGCAGGCTCTGATACATGGTTCCACAAATTTGAGAAACCACTGTTAAACCATTTCACACCACTGAAGTCACATTGCATGCTGGATCCTATGCGTGATCAAATGGCCTTCATATAATTTTTAAAACAGCATATTTTAGGGCTGAATCAGATTTAGCAGTGATAAAGCACATTTGGGAGAAACCATAAAGCACATTTGGGATAAACCATAACACTACATTCACTCTGTCCAAACAAAACTTACAGTTCTGTCCCTCTTTTAAAAACCTTTCTACCTGCATTTTCTAAACTTCAATGCAATTACAATCCTGAAGCTGGAAGCTGAACCTTGGCCTCTCTTTTAAAGTATCTTTACTTGAGGTTTCCTCCTTGGAAATGATCTATATAAATCAGTAGCATCCGCTTTTTTTTTTTTTTTTTTTCCCAGCGAATATAGTATGACTGTGGTAGTTAACAGGTTTCCTTCCCTATGCTTTGAGACCTCTTACTGGTACATATCTGTTTTGTTAACACATTCTGAAGTGCAAGAATTAATTACACCTTGACAAATATTGAAAAAAAGGGATATATTTTGGCACACTGTCCATTTCTCAAAATGGATTTTTCAAAATTTTTCAGAAGTGTGTTTAACTCAGAAACCAAAAAGAAATACTTCTCAATAGATTAACAATCAAAGATGTATTATTACTATAGCTTAAGATGACTAAACAGCTTTCAAACGACATTTTTTGGTTCATTTTTCTCTACATATTCAAAAGTACTTAAGTAAGAAAAAAGTTCTCAGATGAAAATGACAGGTAAGTTAAATCAACAGAAAACATGAGCTTAGGTAGTAAGAAACTAACAATCCCCTGAAATAACAGATAGAGAAGATTCGTAGATCAATGGGATATATTGGCAACAATTATTTTCTAGATGAAAAGCCTGGGACTGATTTCTTAAAGAATTAATATTTAATAACTTTGCATTTGCACTGGGTTAGACTGCTACTTTCAAATTAAATTGGCTTATAAATTTTTGTAAGAATCGCTGGTCTGACAGACACTTAAAGGTACATTTTCAGCACAGTGCCTAGGAATTAACATTAATAGGATTTACTCAACAAAGTCCTTGAGCAACACTTTAAATATTAATCTGCTGAGTTACTAATTCAGTGTGGTTGCATAAGTGTAAATGGAAGAATTTTGATCTCACAGTTTTATACTATGAGCTAAATACATGTAACAGTTTGATTCTACCCAATATAAAACAACATAGTTGCATTAAGCAGTGATTTGAAAAAATTAAATTCTCATTTGAAGATTTATGTTGGAAAACAAATTTCTTTGTATAGCAAATTAAAATGGTCAAATTCACCAAAACAATGTACTTACCAGTACAAAAAATTGGACTTCTGGAGCACAGTAGTTTTTAAGGACCGCTATGTAAAAATTGACTGGATACACAAAGTTCAGGTCTTGGACCAAATTTTTTCCTATCTTTTGAACAGTTTGATTCAAATACTTTGTCTTTATCCTATCTCACTGCCATTTTTAACAAAGAAAATATCATTAACTTGATCAAATGCAGGATATAAAAATGATTGAATAATGTATTAATTTGGTACCAGCCTATTAATATTTGAATTACATCTCATACTTTATTTTTATTTTGATACAGTATTGACATCTTGGTTTATTTAAAGGTGGAACCTTATTTATCAACAAAAGAAAAAGTTTTAAAAATAACCTCCAGTAAACCCCAAACATACAGGAAAACCTACTGCTATGCCTCTTGTAAAACAGAATTTATAAATCCCAGGATTGCTTTCCATACATTTTTATCTCTTTGCCCTGTTTGTTTTGACTTCTAGGAAAAAACCAGATACTAGAGAAAAATAAATAATCAAAATAAATAAACAAAATAAATAAAAACTAAAGGTAAACAATATCAGACAAATGTACTTCCAAAGTTACCAAGTATGGATATTTACATCTATAAGCAGCTACTTCTTACAATGCTTATCTGAAATTTATTATGCTCTAGCATAAAAGTGTTAAGGCTGTTAACGCCCACAAAACTTGTTCTAGAACAGCAGCTTTCAGTGGTTAGAAGAGTTATATTTTGAATCCTAAACTGATCTTTGGACAGTTTATACCCATTTGGTTTTATGTCAACATAGTACTTTAGCTCTTCTTGTGCTCTACTATCTATCATCTTTGCAACAGTTGTAGGCAGGAGTTATATTCCCTCTCAGATCTTCATTTTTCTAGGTTAAAGGGACCAAATTGTTTTGGCTTCACTCCCACTCTCCTTTCAACCTCACAATATGTTGGTTACATCAGATTTCCTGAACCAGCAACCAGAAGACCATGTGGTATGATGTGAGCACCTGCACAGACTATCATGAAATAAAAGACCGCCCACAAACTTACACAACCTCTTACATTTATTTTTAATTTCTTTAGCATTTGACACTGCAATTGTCTGTTACTGTACAAGGCTTCATATATATCACAAAGTTAACACATGTAGGTGTGTTATCATCAGCTGATACTCAGCTGATCAGTGAGAGCAGTGCTGTGATAACTGGCGGCCCATCCAGTCTTTGCAAAATGGTGCTGCACACACTCGAAAAGGTTAAGCAAAGTGTCGTCACTGCTCTGGGCTAAGAGCACATACAGGGCACTGATTATAGCTCTGGTGAGGCACTGCAACTCACAGAACAAGAAAGTAAATCTGAAATTCTTCAAATTTTACCATGTTTTATCCCTTACTGCTAACTTCCACTGAATTATTAAGGCAGACAGTAAAAAAGTCTGACGGAATGGCCAGCCACCAGCAGCAGCTTTATTGTCAACTGCTCAGCTAAAGGCACTGAGAGTTCAGTAAGTCAGCTGAGTCATCAGGCACACAGTGGCCACTGGTTTTGAATAGCTTGCTGCTGTTACAATTTCTGGTAGATAATAGCACACTGAGACAAAGTCAGCACCTATAGTCCTGTTCTAAAGTGGTATATGAGAGTAAGTAGTCCCCTAGGAGTTAATGAAATTCTTTTTTCTGCAGTTTGGAACACAGGTATACACTTTCCTAAATTTGTAATCCCAGGCATAGGAACACATGGGTTGCTAACCAGTGCTCTACAGAAGAATTGTTATTTTCAAATATTGTTTGTACCAAATACATTAAAATTATGTTTCTGAATGTCATGCTTTGAACAATAATAATTTTATTGACATAACAAATTCACTGCTCAAAGAAGTATTCCTGAAACCTTAGGAGTAAAGGTAAGAAAGACCTCTGATGTGCCTTGGATATTCCTTTCTGAAGAGCTTTTTATCCTCTAGTCTTGAAAGTATCCTTTGAATTTCATATATGCAAGCCCATGGCTTCCCTTCTGACCACTCCCTTAGCTATGGCATTAATTTTCAGTTCTGAAATATTTCTATTTGTATTGTACAGTCATGAATTCACTCTCTTTTCATTCTTACCATGCTCTGTATTGTGCTGATGTGCAAGACCTTGTTGTCTGGAACACAGAGGTTCTTTACATCACACCACATGCACATAAATAATTATCCATGTTGTAGTTTCTCACCTGAACTTGCTTTAGGAGACTGAGAAATACAGGACAATGAATGTGGTGTTACACATATGAGATAATTTTGCTATCCCTTAAATACTTCCTAAAATCAAATCTAATGAATGTAAATTAGGAAATGAAGTATAATTAATTGTATAATTTAATTTGAACTTTTACTTGTGTAAGAAAAAAACCAGCAGATCAAACAATTTGAACATCTATATTTTCACACTCTTTGTTACTTGACATATCAGAGAAACATTTAGTAGTAACTGTGTAGTGAAATTGTTGTTTACTCAATACCAGAACTACATTTTATCTCTTGCTACCAACACACAGCAAAAATTTCCAACGTTAATATCAGAGATGAAGAATGCATTTCCTTGGAAAAATGCTTGTTTGGGCAGCTGCTGTTGAAATATTGTAATTTTCCAGTCTTGGGAAAATGAAAAAAGTTATTTTTTAGTAAGTCTGTCTATGCTTTATCTCTCTTTGATGAGAGATATATATTCCTTATTTATTTTCTGTGTATATACTTCATATGCAATACATGGAAACAACAAAGGTGAATCCGTAATATATACATAAATGTAACACATGAAATAAATTTTAAAGCAAGTCTTACATAGGCCTCATAGAAACCATACTATAACATGCTTATATTCTACCTGGTAGCAGTCCTGGAAATGTATAAGTTCTCTATGGTAATTATTTCCAATGGGAAATGAATAATTCAGGCACCATAACATGGTGATTCCAGATTTGGGAATTACAGAAATACTCCTTGGGACTTCTACTCAGCTGTCAGCTTGCTACGTGACTTTGGGCTAGACAAAGACTTGATGCTTCTGTTTTCCATCAGTAAAGTAGGAATATTGATATTTTCCCTTTTTATGAGTGCAATTTAAGAGCAGTAAAGGAAGCTGTAAAAGAACACAAAGTAGTCAATAGACCTGGAAAAAGATACTATTTCCTACTACCAATTACGAGGTAAAAGCAACCCTGAACTTGTGAATTATTGGGTCATATCTACTAAGTAAGAACTTACAGCTTCCTTGTACTTGTTTTTCAAGTATTTGGCTAGGATAAAGGAACACAGATCTCTTTCTGTGAAGTTTCAGGCAAAAAGTAGGTATTCCCCCTACTGTAACTTCAAATGCATGAAATATGGCTGTGAAAGAACACAGCAATTTCTGATCAGCCACAAGGCAGATGTGAAATGCACCAAGCCTGACATTTTTGGCAGAATTCTTCCTGATGGCTATGAGAATAGACAGAATTAGGAAAAAATACTTTAAAATTATGTGCTGTACAATCATTATGGCAATGTAACCAATATCTAGTTTTTTTTATTTAGCTAACCAGAAAAACTTAGCTTATGTAGCATAATAAAATAATAACTATACCATTTGTGATGTATCCTAGATATTGATAGCCTCATGAGCATATAAATGAAGAATTTAAGAACAATGTGTTTCCAGTTGCTTTTCCAACATGCTCTTGCTTACTAACAGAGAGTGATACAAAGATCAAACAAATAACAAATACAGAATTGCTATACTGATCTATCATTTCATCTAAGTCTTCCCTTTTGTCAAGACAGATATTTCTAGTCTCTAATTTTAATCCTAATCTTATTCTTCTTCAGAAAATACAATGGTATCCACTGATTTATTTTATATAAAACTATAGCAACATATTTATAGCATACGTGTAGTATATTTGTACTTATGTGATACCCTATAAATGGGACTGCTTTCATAAAAGGTAATGAATGCAGAATGAATCACTTGAATTTTTCTTCACATAAAAGAATCGCTTTTCACAGGAAAACATTTTCATTTTACAAAATTTTCCCTCTTTTTGCCATTCTCCAACAAATGGAGTCACAAGAAACATGTTCAAAAATGCATTGTGGTAGAGAGATAATGGAATATCCTAAGACTCTCTGGAGGAAAATTACAAGGATCCAAACTTTGCGGGACAAAAAAGAAACCCAGCGTCCTTATGGTAGGCATGGATCTACCTCATGTCTGAGGTGTCTGAATGTCTACAAATCACTGTGAAGTACATGGAACTGTTCACATTTATCACAGTAAATCCCTGTCCTACTCACCCTGTCCCAGGAATAATGAATAGAAGCCAACATGTGTAAGGACTGATAGCAGCACATTATATTGCAGCACAGTGGAGTCATAGTGCTGCTGAGACTCTCCTGATGATGTGAGGAATACAAATACAGAAATATATAGACTATACATACATAATATATATACAACCTGCACTAATACCTCCTAAAGTGAAGCAGAACAACTCTGAGCATGAAAGAATAGTGAAGAGAACCAAAAAATCTCTTCTACACGGAGTCAATAGCTGACAGAAACAATATTGTAACCAAGTGAGCAGTAACAGAGAGCTACAGAGGATCTCAACATGTAATGTCTCCACCTTTTCAGGAACAGGACAGTTTTCACTTTTGTCTAAAAATAATTATTTTAAACATCCAAGCATTTCTTACTGAAACTAAGTAGCATAAACTAGATGGCTCTGTAGGAACCTGCCTCAAAACACCTTATAACAGCACAAATTTATGTCAATTAATAATGTAATTATTTATTCTAGAATAACTTGAACAGAACAATAATAGATACAAAACCAGAATGAAAGCTGTGTAGTGCTGGCTGAGAACTCCAAAAAGAATGTAAGCATTGTTTCAACTGTGTGCTGGTTTTTGTTGGAGTAGAATTAATTTTCTTCAGAGTAGCTGGTAAGGAGCTGTGATTTGGATTTTGCTGGAATCAGTGCTGATAACACAGGGATGTTTTTGCTATTGCTGAGCAGCACTTACACAGCATCAAGGGCCTTTTCTGCTTGTCACCCCACCACTGAATGGGCTGGGGGAACATGTGAGGGGATGTGGCCAGGTTGGATGATCCCTACTGATCAAAGCGATATCCCAGACTATGTGAGGCCATGCTCAGCATATGCAGCTGGGGGAGGCTTGGTGGAAGGGACTGCTTCCTGGGGACTGCCTGGGCATTGGTCATTTGGTGGTGAACAATCATTTTCATTTTCATGACTTGTCTTTCTTGGGTTTTATTTCTCTGTCTTTGTTATTTTCCTTTCATTACAATTTATTATTATCATTACTATTATTGTATTTTATTTAAATTATTAAACTGTTCTTATCTGAAGCCATGAGTTTACTCACTTTTATCCTACTAATTCTCTCCCCACTCCCACTGCTGGGAGACAGTGAATAAGCAGCTGTGTGGTACTTATTTGCCGTCTGGGGTTAAACCACAACAAATAGCTTTTAATTTCTGGATACAATACAATAGAACGTGTGCTCATATGATATCAATCTCACCCAAGGACTTCAGAGACACGCCAGCTGAACACACCTGGCAACATTCCTTGTGCTTTTCTGTTATTCTAGATATTAAATTTACAGAATTTGGCTTCCCACAGAGTTGAGTCTCTGAATGCCAAGACTGAAGCATTTACTTCTTAAAAATAGCAACCTCTGTCTCCCAGAGCAATTTCTACTTTTTCATGAAGCCACCTAATAACTGAGTCTAGGCAGAAACTAGTATTGCTCCCATGAGCAGTTCTACATCTGCTCACTTTAATGTCAAAGTGTATCAATCACAAGCACAAACAAAATTTAGACACGTTATGGGCTTTAATTTAAGCTTACATGATTCCTCATGAATGATGTCAGGCTTTGTGTTATACCTAGATTCTATACGTGATTTCAACAGCAGGAACCACAGCTGTTTTAACAATATTTGTAATTAGATGATATCATGAAATACTACTCTTCCTTTTCTCAAAATAACTGCCACAAAGCATTACTTTGTTGTTTTGATACCACTGGTCCAGATATTTGATAGATAGCAGAAGTGGAGCCAAGGTATCAAGTACTTAGCAGTACAGACATCAGGTGCCAGGACAACAGAGTGCCAAAGACACTGGCATGCTCCATTTTGAAATATTGGCCTGATTTGGGGAAAGTGGTAGCAGCAAGCCAAAATGCATCGGTAATACATTCTTTCAAACAAATACTTCATCCAATACTGAAATTGCAAGCATTAACCATCAAGTATTAGTCTGATCTGCAAATGAGGGAATGCTGTTAATTTTGTGAACTTTCTGAAAAATAACGGCAAGCAAATCACCAAGAAAGAAATTGCTCAACAGCAGGTTTAGCTAAACTCAGAGATACATATGATGGTATCTTGATATGCTTGGCAATAAGTGGAGCCTTTGTTCCATCAATAAAAAAATTACTGAAGGCATTTAAAGATATGTTACAATGAAACCAAATTAAATGCCATATCAAAGACCGAAATGACAGATATACCCAAAGATAGAATGCTGTAGATATCCGTAAAAAAAATTCAGAAGTGAATGGCTTTTAATACTCCAATTAAGTTGGCTTCTTTTCTCCTGAATTTAAAGGTTTGAGATCCACTCTTGAAAGTGAATATATGGTGTATGCTCCTCGAGCATTATCTTTCTCGGTGTCCCTGATGAAGGTGACAACATGCATGCCAAGTAAGATGGTCAATTAACAATCAGCAGCATTTTTCAGAATATTTATATCAGAGAACTATATTAAGAAAAATGAGTACCACGTAGAAATGGCTGATATTCATGCTAGCATGCACTTTCATGCTAGTAACATGGTACTTTTTTACACTGTGGAGAACTTCTGCAACAAATCTGGAATGCAAAACCAACCACAGTCAAGAGGGCAGTAAGTATATTATATTTCCTGGCAGACTCTAGCACACTAGACTACTAAAAAGTATTTCTGAAGTAGTATAGTTTTCACACCATTTTCACAGCTTTTGTGAAGGCTTCTTGTCCCAAAGAGTTTACATTCTGTCCTGGTTTAGGAATTAGTATTCCCCGATTTAGTAGTCCCACTAAAAAGACCATGAGCTGCTCCCCTTCCCCTCCCCCCATACCAGAACTGGAGGCACAAAAGGCAGATCACAGGTTGAGATAAGAACAAATTACTGTAAATGGCAATGAAAGAAGGAAATGGACAGTAACAGCAACAATATTAATAATAAAAGTATACAAGAGAGACAGTGATCCACATACAAAAATGCTCAACATGGACCCTGAGACAATGAACAATGTCTGAATATGCCCTATGTTTTTAGGACCAGAAGTCATGCCCTTCTTCTTGGAAGCCAGAAAGTCCCTTTCCCCCCAACCCGGCAATGATGTGAGGTGGTACAGAGTAATCTCTGGGTCCTGGCCAAAACTAGAGATTGTAATATGTCAACATGGAAACAAAGAAAGGAAATGCGAAGGTAAAGCAAGGATCATGATAAAATGAAAGAACAGAAGTGGCTTATATCACAAGAAAACAATAAAGATGTAAATGTTAATAAGCAAGGAATTCATTACAGTACCTTAAAAGTAATGGGCATCATAGGAGAGAAGACCAGAAGGAATAGTGAAACAATAGGCATCAGATTTAGTGTGGAAACATAAAAAGGCAGTGGACATACAGGGACAAGAGAGAAGGTAAGAATAAACAGGAAGATCTGTTTGGGAGGACGCAGAAGTTCACATGAAGTAGAGTTCAACAGTGCAGATGTAGGAGACTGGCACTCATGAAGTCTGACAGCAAGATCTGATATCTCAGAACAACAGTATGCTGACACGTTGTTTGCATCTGTACATGTGGTAAAGTCTAAATGGCACTACCTTGTGCTACGTGGTCTTAAAAAGTATCTATGACACTGTCAGGAAGCACATCTCAGTTGCATTCTAATGTATTGGCTGACTCAAATATCCTGCCCTGCGGCCTCAGAAGCATTGTATGCTGTAAGAGTTGTCAAAAGGTTTGGTTTTACGTAATTTAGAAAATATCTTGACTTTGTTTAAGGAAAGGCTTGCTTCCTTTTCTGCTGCATTTTTCATTATTACATGGCATCTAGGACGGGCATGCTCCTGAGGATAAATAAATCAGTGAATGAAAACACTGTGCCACAGCTGCAGGTTTTGTCACTACACCTCAGTCCAGTGAAGTCACAGAATAGGGCCAGCTTGTGACAGCCAGTTCAGACCCCTTGGTTTCAAATTGCAGGGCACTGTGGTCAGGATTCTTCCATGACCCAGTTTCTTTCAGAAAAACTGACAATTTCCACCTGGGTGCACAGAAGGTAAGCTTCACAAAAATGCCAGTAGCCTTTCAGTAGAGAAGGCAGATGTTGTTTAGATTAAAAGGCTGATATCGAAAAGGATGATATAAAGATGGTCTTCATGAAGAGAGAACTTTCAGAACTCTGAGTACATGCTAAAAGATGAGAGGTGCTCTTTCACTCACTCTTTGAGAGGACTGTTTTAATTAGAGCTTCTCTGATAAAGCGAACTCCCTACCTTTAAGAAAACTGGGATCTGGAAAGACTCTATTCAGGTCAAACTGCGCCATGTTCACTTTGGTGTACTTTGCTTAGTACTTTTAAAATGATGTCTTTATTTTCAGGAGAACATAATATTTCTTTAAACAAATTAATTAGAATTTTGTGCAATGGACTCCTCCTTTCTGCAATTTTAGAGATAGTTATTCCCTCCCTTTCAAGAGTAAATAATACATAATTCTTTTCAGCCTTCTCATTCAAACTAAAAAATCCAAATTTTTGCAATATCTCCCACACAATGTTTATGGATCCCAAACATTTCCACAGATGTTGAAAAGGCACAGGAAAAAGCTTGTGTTCCTTCCCTAGGTAAACACGTGCTATCTGGCAGTTGAGAAAAATAACCTAATCTTTTGTCATCAGAGAATCCTTCAGAAAAGATTAATGTTGCAATAGCAGGACAGTCTGTCTTCTGTTTTTTTGGCTGATACTAAATTTGCAGCAAGAGGAAGGAGCTCTAGGCACATAAGGACATGCGGACAGGGTGGAATGTCCATCTGCTATTGACATAGCCAATTAACAAACTGAACACACTTTGAGAACCTTTGTTTATTTATCCTTGATGTATTTGTGCTCCTATCATAAATTCATCAGAACATTCACAAAAGAATTTTAATGAAGACAGCAAAAATTTTATCTAAAATGGAAAAATATCAAAAACTCAGAAAGCATTTCCCTTAAGGAAAGCAAAAAATTCTTAAAATGGTACAAGAAATGATCATATTCAGCTCTCGACAAAGTTCAAATTCTAATTTTGGATCCATATACCACCTGTGCAGTTTCTCTCTGATATCTCAGAAACAATTATACTGTTAGAATTGCTGTTGTGGCTACTATTCCAACCCAAAAGGTGACACCAAATTTAGTGGACCACATTTTAAGCACAGCAGACACAAAAATAGTGTTATTTAATCCACAGCTGATGCTTGAGAGTCTCTGGAGCCCATTCCTAGTGCCTTGTGTACCTGGGAGATTGCCTCCTTACACATGCCAGAGCTGGTATTTATGATGGTTCTTCAAGTCAGTAGAGATTAATGACATCAAAATTTTGGCAGAAAACAGAAATGAAATTCTGTTCCAAATCAATTTACAGCAGCAGTAAAAGTCATTTCAAACCTGATTCAAGAAGGGCTGGCAATGTCTATTCCAAAGAGGTTCCTTCTGTTTTGCAGAAAGAATAAACAAAATGCTATAAGAGCTTTTGGAGGCAGAAAGCTCTATACCAAACTGGTTGGCAACAACTATTTCAGGATCCAACAGAATTTTTCTCTATCTCTAAAATAAGATGCTCATAGAAATATTTGAATCACCTGCAAAACAAAGCCATGCCTTACTGTACAAGGGAAAATCAGTCTGGACAAGCAGCTAAAGCAGATTAATACTACTTTGTTCAGAGAAGCCACTTAAACTTTCATTTTAAAGCCATAATCATTTGAGTCCCAAAGGCACGCATTTGGAAGACAACTACAATCTCTTGAGATATTTCTCATTCTTAGAGAAAGTTAGGAACTACTTGAGAAAGTAGTGACCATGACAGTAACAATCATAATCTGTGACATCTGTCAATAGCCTGGTTACCTTACATCTGGGGACACGTTTATGTATCCCCAGTGGCAGCAGTGCTCATCATCTATAAGGGAAGAAAAGTGAGAAAAACACACATGACAAAAAGCAAGGAAAGCAGGAAAACCTGGCACATGTATTTGAAAGAAAATTCTTTTCAGGTTTGGGATTTATGCATGCAGAGCCCTGGTTTGCACTCTAGATTCAATCTGTGCTGGAAGGAACTTAGTGGTCCAAGTTAGCAAAGGATGCTCAGCATCAGAGCACTTCATAAAAGGACAGGTCCCTATATATATGAGTTTCCAAATTTTGCTTTAAAGCCAAGGGGGTTACCCCTTGCTCTCCAGGGAAAGGCCTACTGAACAGAGATGGAGTGGGAGATTAAATGTATTGAATTTCATTATAAAACTGTCAGAGTTTTAATAACTGCAGATTGTATAGCATTACCCATCACAAAACTAGGGAGGGGCCTTAATTTGATCTTTAGAATTTGCTCAAATCTCAACTGAAGGTTAGGGTCATTTGCTTTATAATAGGACATTCCAAATTTCCAGGTTTTCCCTCTCTTTCCCCTTTAGTCTTGAGCACATACATGGATGCACATATGCTTTCCTTAACAAAAACTATTAATTACACATGAGCACTGATAATGTGTAGCATATCTGAACAAAGATAAAAAAATGATAGACCAAGAAAAGCCCACATTTTGATGCTCAGTTCACTGAGGTGTGTTAGTAACACTATATTATTAAAATATAGAGTGAAGGACCACAAGAGCAAAATAGTGCAGTTGTGTGATTGTCTGTAACATTTCATGCACAATTTTGAACATTTTTTTTACTTAATATGAACCCATACTTAGTACCAATAAAGAAAGGGAATAAAGGAGGGCATGCTAGCATATGTACTTCTAATAGAGAGGCTGAAGCAAACAGTGAAGTGACCAAACCCAGAGAGAAATAACCCCATATATACCATACTATAATGTTACTAAATGGGACTCTCAAACACAGTCATAAATAAATTCCACTTCTTGCCAGCTTGAAAAAAATAGACTGGTATTCTGTTCTAAATAGAGCATTACAATGCCTGTTCTTTGTACAGCCCTTCATGGAACAGTGTGGTGTGTAAAATCTGTCTGAAAAAGCAGTCCCTCACTCTCTCTTTTTGTCTTTCTGCTACCATGGATATGACATCATTTTTGCCAACCGTTGCTAGGTCATGAACAGAAGGAGCATTTCCTTTTCTCACATAGAGGGCAGGGTATGAGCCAGAGCTTCCAAGAGACACAATGTTCTCTTTATGCAGCCAGGGAAAACAGTAAGAGAGGGCTGATGATGGTCTGGGAAATGGCGGGCAGCCATCGAGCACACAAAGCTCACAGCACTGCCTGGCCAGACTCAGTTCCCACTAAATTGGTGGCCTATTTTCTCATTTCAAAGACGGGAAAGGGAGGGAGAGAGGGGAGCAAAGAAAAAAGCCCTATATCTTTGCCACTCAACCCTCGCTGAGGCAACCACTGGTCCCTTGCCCTTCCCAATGAGGGCTGCATCCACTGATGGAGAACAGGAGAGGGAGCGCTTATGGTGGATCCAGGAGTTGCTTCTCCTAACCCCACTGTATGCTGCACCTGTTAACCATTTGTATTATAGCTGGGGGAAAAGAGAAGTTTCCAAAATGAAAATATATTTGATCCAAAAAGGATTCAGAACTCAATTATGGTCAAATTAAGAACCACTATAAGACATATATTTTCTGGATGCTTGCAGACTTAAATGCAGGTCCTAAAGTCCTGAGTTTTTTTCCTAGCAGGCAAAACTACTGTTATGATCAATGCAAATATCATATGAGATCAGATTTTCAGTATATGAGCTTTGATTATTTCACACACTTGCATAGTGACAGTGACGTAAATTATCGTGTTACAGTTTACAAAGTTAAACACATTAAGCATTTTGGTAACTGAAAAAAGTTCTACATATTTCCTTTTCAGAAAATAAATCTATGAAACCTGTTTCCTGCAACACTTATGAAAATCTTACAACTGAAACAAAAGCTAACTTTCTTGCAGGTCTGAAAACTTTCATAGGTCACATTGTGTGACTTAGAGTGAAGAAAGGCAAATGTTCACATTTTCTTTAACAGAAGAGATTTTTTTTTTTCCTTATTGAAGCTATTCATCACTTACTAATTTAACTTAGAAAAGACAGACTACAGTTACTTTTGCTTAGCTCTGTCCTAGACGAAAAATAGAATTTCCTGAATCTCAGATAATGGCACCAAGCAGGGAAATCAATTGTCTTTTGCTTTTTGAAGAATCTGAGTGCAAAGGAAAAGGGATGACATTTCTAAAAGAAAGTGGGGAGGGTGGGAGAGAAGAAGAAAAAAAGATGCTGCTGCCATAAGACAGAGAATATATTTAGATTCAATCTAAAGTACTACCTTTCCACTCTACCCTATCTAAGGTTTCCATAGGCTGCCATCTTCCCTTGGGATAAAAATTTACTTGAGCTAAATTACCTCAGGAATAGGTAAAGATTTTAAATACGTGTTCCCATTTTCTCATAATTCCTAATTTGTGCAAGAAAACAAAACACAAAGACGCATTGATTCAAACCTTGCTTCCAACTGGCTGTTCCTGTAAAAATCACCAGGAGGGGACACTAAATTAAAGATTCTTATACTTATTTACAGCCACGTGAGGTTGCTCTTAACATGATTAATGGTAGCAAACTGTTACATTAAGAAGCAAAGCCTCTCCAAAGTGAAGCCCCCCTTCAATACTTCCAATATCTTTGACCTTCCTACAGAAATAATTTTAAATAAATGAATTTCATCAACAGTGGCACCTATGCGATGCAGGCATATTTTGCTCACACATGAAAGAGTTGATATATGGTGCAATACTGTATTAGTTAAAAGATACTCAGTGTGTGTTTGCATTTCTGAACAGAGATGCACGTGCAAGTTGTGAAAAGAAATTTTAAGTGTGAACTTTTCCAAACAACTGTCATCGATTCATTAAAAAATGGGCTTGGGTAGTTTGACAGGATGGGATTAGCACATAGGACACAGCCTGTGGCAAAAGAGACTAAACTTCTAGCTCCTGTTCACACTTAGATACAGCACCACGAATAAGCAGTGAGCTTCTGTCCTCAGTCATCAAGGAAGGGTTTGATCCTGCCCTCAAATATGAAGGCAGGTGTCTTGTAAAATCAGCTACTCTACTAGCACTGCATCTGATATTACAAGACACCGAGTGATGCGTGCTGGCTTACTTATAAGAAAACTCAAAGCGCATAAAATAACCTCTCCTCCAACAAGCCCTTCTACAAGCACACACAAAAAAAAGATATGAGAGCTGAAAAAAGGCATATGGAAAATAACCCTGTGCTCCCATCTTCAGTGAAAGAAGGAAAAAAATGGCAGCAGATATACATATAAATTCCCAGAGTTCAACTGAATCACAGAATCAGAAGCAAGGAATTTATATTAAGCCTTTTAGAACACTTTGGACTCGACTCATGGCATTTGTTTTGAGTTCACTTGTGCCTGAATGCTCAGGAAGGAAGTGAAGTGAATGTGCAATGTCGAGCTTGCAGGATATGTTGCTTGATAGGGTGCTGGCACCAGCAGGGTTCATTTTCTTCTCAGACCCCAGAGCTGCACAAGTGTATTATTGTGTGCTTTTGTGCAACACCAGGGAAGCTGGAACAATTCCACAAACTATATGGATGAAAAGATGGAATGCATCATCCCACAAAAATGCACTCTTTTTTCCTCCTCCCCTCTCAAGAGATTGCTTAAAAGGGGGAAAACGTGATCTCTTTTGTAAATCTTTCACAGTCCTTTATTTTGTGTTTGCACTGAGTTTCCTTTAAGCAAACATAAAGTTGGAACTCAAATATTATAGCAATGTAAAGAAACAGTTCTTGCTGTAAGAATTCCCAGCACTGCAGATTCATGTTCTATTACACATGCAAACTCAATGCCTTAGAGCTTTGCAGAAGAGTTTTAACTCAATCTAGCTTTCAGTTGTATTTTGTTGGCATTCATTTGTTCAAAAACTTCAATTTTGTGTTCCCCTCCTCCTCAACAGACTACGGTAAAATCAGATTTACATGAATCAACACAAAAACCTGTGGATTAGTAGGGAAAATATCTAAACCAAATAATTAATCTTTGAGAGTAACTTCTCATCAAAATTCACAACCCTGGAAGTCTATTTGCATTAATTATTTAGGACAGTTTACTAAGGAGAATATTAATAACATGTCTGCTTCTTTTTTTACCAGATGAACAACTTTTTGTTAATTAGGTACAGAATAACTAGCATCATCAGTACAGAAACGTGCCACCAGGGAAAAGAATGCTACTAATGTAATGAAACATTAAAAGAGATAATGAACCTAGTCAATAAATAATCATGGGGGTTTTCATCAATGAAAAGTATGATTTTTCATATTTGATGAGGATGAAGCTTACGGACTCTTTGAGAAATTGCCATAAATCATTAAACAAAAGTTCCAAAATGGACATAGACCAAACTGGTCTACAAATGGATTTGAAAGAATGCAAACAGGAATTGGGCTGCTTCCTCTCTGTTTCAACTGATATATATGGTGGCAGGGTAAAAAATGAGCAGAAAGAGTTTGATGTATTTGCAGCATGATTATATCGTATCCATGGAATAGAAAAAGTTAAAGCTAATGAATCTTTTCAAGTGAATTAAATGGGTTCTATTAAATACTCAATCATTTTCTAAAATCAGTACATTGCAATATCTGGAACACCTCAAAAGTGTTAGTGACTTTAAAAAGGAAAGGGAAAAACTGACTAGGTCTGTGCAGAAGACTAGGTCTGTGCAGACTCCCTGCAAGTACTAGTAACTTTGCTAATTTTATTAACAAGCAAAAAATTATTATTAAAATACGTGCAGAAAAATGGATCTTTAGACTCCTCAGTGTGGCAAAAATGCATCCTTTTATCCATGTTGGAAACTTCCAGTCTGTCATTTTAAAGAACCACTAACCCCTAGTGTTAGGTGCTGGATAATTCAAAGATGAAATATCATTAAAAATAAACGGATCTTGAAGGATTGTTTGAGGTTGTACCTTTGAAACACAGCAGTAATTTCAAGTAGGTTTGTACGTAGAAAGTGTTTTAGTATTAATCCAGATGTTTAAAAATCCATTTGATTATAAAAGCAGTGAATTGTACCTGCCTTACCAGATCTTTCTGGGACAGCGATCAATCCCCCCAAATTAAACAGGATGCAACAAGATTTGTTATATATATGGCCTAGAAGAATTTTTTTCACACAGATTTACTTCTCTTTTATTAAGCCATGTTGGAGCTGCTCTGACTGACTCATTTTCTTATGCCAAATAAACTAAGTTTCAGACATCCATTCACGTCCCTTCCAAACAGCAGGGGCTGCTGTGTAGTCGGCTGCCTCGCCTAAAGGGTAAATAGAAGGAAATGAAATCACCTACAGAATAAATAAATTAAATCTTGTAGTATGGCCCATGTATTAAAAAGGGCTGAGCATAATGAGACATCTCATCAGTGTAAGAGAAAAAGGAAAATCATATTAATCTCAAATCCTCTTGGAAATGATCCATTATAGATAGCCTGCTGCAGAATTTTGAGAAGAAGCTCCTCCACTATTACTTCTTGGACATTTTTCATTGCTGCATACTGCCAGGAAGACCTGAATGACAGAATTTATGAGTTATGACGGCACTGATTTAGAACTGTGGATGCTACCACACATGTCCATCTTATCCCCTAGTAAAGCCAGACTTATCAGAAGATGGCAAAACCCATACCGGTCTGTATTTTCTGAACCTAAAACTGCATTTCCATTCAAAAAGCAAAGTTTTGTTTTGAAAGAAACCCTCAAACATATATTAATAGGAAGGACTTCACCCCATAAACCAGCCAGAATTTTAGGTCTAGAGAATGAAGAGTATTTTCTAATAAAAAAAATTGTGCAGTAAGTAAAAAATTAATTAGCTTCTCATATAGGTCAAACAGAATGCTGACCTACGAATCTACATTACTTACTCATTTTTCCACTCAAACTTCTTTCTATTTCCTAGCCTTAAACAGAAGTGGAGAAGCAAGTGTTTATTAAGTAAACATGACCATACTTCAACTGAGAGAACAAACAGTTTTGAAATCCAATTTCCAAGACAGTCGAGTTCAGTTATATATTTTTTCTTGCACAGCTCTCCCAACTGAACATTTAATTCGCCAAATATTGCTGGTTTTGTTTTCAAAAATTTTTAATGCTGATGAAGTTTTTCATTTTCTTTCCTCATTACTCACAGTTCTGGTGGACTGCTTATCCTTTGTTTAAACTTTTACATCCAAATAAAAAATCTTCACTCATTCTATTTGATTATGAGTGCAAAACCCAGTTATCTTAAACTCAGTTAAGTAAGGAAATACTTACACCTCAGATGTTGTACAGCTGCTGCTGGTGATGCTAAGAAGTCATGTGGTACTTGGACTATCTTTAATATATTTATAAGAAGGATTGGATTCCAAAAAACTAGACATTCACAATACTTTTAAATCATAAATTTCTGATAGAACTATTTGGTGTTAGTTTCCCTTTACAAAATCTCTGTTGACAAGTCTGTATAATGTGACATACGGAAAACAAAATGCAGCTCCAAGTTACAACCTGGAGCATAAATTTCATCTGAGAAATATTTTTTCTGGTAGAAATTTATTATTATTTGGTTTAACTTAAGGATCAATTCAACAGACTCTCTTTCTACTGTTAAAGACCATGTCACAAAAGTAATGCAAACTGGAACATGTAAACAAATCAACCTTATTTCCTTGGCTTATACTGGCATGATATACCATTGTGATTAAATTATTATTGCCCTTTTGAAAATGAAGTAGATACATTAGCCAATTCATTGTTGATAAAAAAAGGAAATATCGCTAGAACTAATTTGGTCTAACTATAGATAACTTGCACTTGTTTCCCTTAAGTTACACTAGCAGTAACCTCACAGAAACATAATCACCATAAAACTAAATTAAGTGCTTTCATCCCTGAACCATGAGTTAAATTTCTGTAAAATTATTGATAGGATCACGCTACTACTGTACAACCAGAACAAGCTGCTGTTTGAAATGGATGGTGCGGAGTCTTAGATGCTGCACAGAAATGAAAGGAAAGCTGTTCTGTAACTAATGGACCCAAACCTATGGGTAAGTGATATAAAGTCAACAAACCAGGTGTCCTCAATAGACTGCAACAGTATCAAAAGCTCATTTGGAGAACTCTACCTATCAGTGAACACACGCCCCATGTAGTAGTGTCCAAAACGGCAGAAAGTAGCACTATTTGTAATTTATTCATATTAGTTACATAAAAGGCCATATATACACAACATACATGGCTGAAAAAAGTATGAAAATGTGTGTGCCTACAAATATGTACAGATACCTGTTTGTATCTTTGAATGTGCCATCCTAGAAAAAGAAAGCATAAACTTTTCCTGCTGTGCTGATACTGGCCACCCCCTGATGGCCTCTGGTTTATTTAGGGATTATGTTTGTACAGAACTGGAAATTTCCATCCATTTTTCTCTAAGGTAAATATCCACTACTCACCTGCAAGCTGATCCCTGGTCACAGCTGAGACCTACAGACTGTGAGGAGATATTTTATCTTTAAGGAGTGACCTTAGTCCTCTGACCGCAATGAACCCAATGGGTGACCTAAATAGCTGCAACAGATTCTAGTGCTCATGTGGAAAAATTCTACACATCAGTGAAAAAAACCCCTAAACCAAAACAAAACCAGAAACAACAAAACTCTGCAAGCCAACAAAATCCACTGAAATCTACAAGTAAAATGCTATTTGTAACTACATTTAAAAAGCATTTTATTTAATATACCTCATTTTCTCTTGGGATCTCACATGACTGTTTTATGTGCTAATTTAACTGAAAACATGGTCTGGTTTGTTTTCATAGATAAGGGACTGATTTGTAGCAAGTAAGTGGTGTGTTTTTAGCCTACTGAAGTGAACACAGTTCAATATCTAAACATGACATAATTTAAAATGAAGTTCCATGCCTTGCTTCTTAAAGGTTGTGCTCAATCTTTACTGCAACCTGAAACCTCTCGTTGATTTAGTATGTGATATCGCACATGAACCCACAAGCACAATACTTCACCCTTGTGCCCTGAGAATTGTGAGTCTCAGAAAGCAGGAGGACTCTTATCAGAAGACCTAATAGGGAGTCTAATCCTGCAGATAAGAATAATGTGAAGTGGGGATATGGAGAAGGGAAGGCGTGGTGTGGAATCCATTTAATCGCTTGAATGATGCTGTAAGCTCTTCAATTTATTAAATTTATCTACTTTCCACATCTGGTTTACACGACTAGATAAGCATCTTGTTTTGGCATTTTGATGGAATCATAAAAAGGGAGAAACTTAAAAAAATTAAAAGTCTTAAAGACCTCCATAGTGTTGTACTGAGATTTCCAATGTCTTTTCCCTTTTAATTAAAACCCATAAATAAAGAACCATAATGTGGCATGGATTTATATGCAGCACTCTCAATTGATTTCAGTGGGGTTTGCTTTGAAAAATCAATGGTGTGACACACCACAAAGAAAGATTAATTTTTTTCCTCTTTTAAAACAAAATACATTAATTATGACAAATTGCAAATTGGTGTTTAACATTCATATTGTTGGATTATAGCATGTACTACTTGGAAGTCAAATAAAAATACACCCAGAGAAAACACATCCTATTTCTTACTTTGCAAAAGCAAAGTGGTATGCAAAAGACAAGTAGAAGAATAAGATAAAAACAAAGGTAATGAAGGCATCAGAACATTAAGCAGATAAAAGCATCACTAACGCATTAAGCAAGTAAAATAGGAGTTTATATAGAACATCATACATATTAAAGAAAAATATCAAAAATATATATAAAACCAAAACCAGAGTGAACTTTGCAAAGTTCATTTGTTTATTGTTAGCTATGACAAAAACTTTAGTAACATACTCATGATAACAAAACCACCAAACGTTCCACTCGGACAGTTACCAGAAGATCAAAGACAAGCCTCTGGTGTATTTTCTGCTATAGTGCAGAGGCACAATTATTATGAACTTGGAAAAAAATCTTGTACCATAAATATTGAAAGCTAGGACAACTGAATTCATCTGACATAGACTGATATAGTGTATCAGAATGTTTAGCCCTCTCCCCCAAAAAAATTACAACAAAGCTAACAATGATAATAACGAAGCTAATAATGATACAAAACTACAACACCCACTTCACCTTTCCATTTTTTAGTCTCATCTTAAGCACATAAGGAAGTGCTAAATTATCCTAGGATATACAAAAATAGGACACACAGCAGATAATCTTACTTCCAAAAAGCACTTCATATTTTTTTTTAAATCTAAATCAAAAACATTGCACCAAATTCATCTACAGCCCATATTTCAATGTGTTAATGATCCAAACTCTTTGAATACTTTAAGGAGTTCTCAATACTTGTTTCACTCAGAGACTGTCTGCTGAGGCACACAAAAAGGTGGCTCATTAGTGCTAGATGGGTATCTTTGGTGATAGTTTAACCTAATCATTTGGCAGTAACTGAGAGGTACAACCTAACTTCTCTATTCACTATTTTTGATCCAACAAATCATTGTTCAGACCTTTCAAAAGCTATAAAGATGATTTTTTAATCTGAAAAATATGATTGCTTCCTTCAATTGTGGTTTGGGGAATAATTATTTGGGTTCTTTATTAACAAACACTTTCACTTCAGCTTATTGATGGAAACAAAACACTGGATCCTCTTATCAAGAAAAGCAAAAGTGATGAAGGCGAAAGTGCTATCTACATAAAATTTTTTTTTTGGTTTAAAGCAACTAAAATTCCAAATACTTCTAAAAATAATGTTCTATATAAGTCATACAAAATTTGCATAAAGTTGTTATGGCAACTCTATTTTTTAACAAAAGGAAATAACAGAAGTATGTACTTAGGCAGAACTGATGAAACACCATCCTGCTGAGGATCTGGATAAAATATAGAACCATTTATGCAAATTTTTCTTGTAACTAGTATGTGTTAGTGTTACCTGCATATTCTTTTGGGAAAAGATATAATGTACAGAAAGTACATTGTTATGATCACTTGTTAATGTGATCTCTTTACTTTTTCTAATTTTTATTAGTCGCAAAGTGAACTTGCCAAAAGTATTGCACATGGAAAGTTGTCACATTTTAATTTCACAATACCATGAGCAAAAATGGATTAACTCATCTGTAATGGTCAGTGTTTCACCGAGAAAAGGAAAAAGGATCATGGGTGTAGATTATAATGGTGCCTTGGAAATACCTCCTTATTAGCATCAAATTGGTTTTAAAATGACAGATTTTATTCCAGTATCAATGGTACGATACAAATTATAACATTATAAATTTGGTACTTCTACACAAAAAGGTTTCCATAACTTTAATGAAGATCACGGTCACCGGGCACCCATGTTCCTTATTCATTCCAGCAAAGAAAATGCATACATTCATACTTCAGAGACTGGAGTGTGGGGAATGCTAAATAAAAAGGAAAGGTTGTGTTGCATATTGTTGAAGATCTCCATTTTAGCACACATACAAATCAAGCAAAATTCTACCTATATTTTTTTCCTTCCCTTTGTTCTCTTACATCCTTATAATGGTTTTCACAAAGTCCACTTAGTCTTCAGGAGAACAAATGTCACCTGTGAGTCACTTTGTTTCACTTCATTAATTATTCTTTGTATAGCTTTTTGCATATTACAGCTGAGAAGCAGGTTTGTTCTGGTAACCACATACAATTGTGATAGAAATGGCATGTTACAAACAGCACTAATATACAGCAATAACAGGAAAAAAAAAGGCAAATGTGGCATTTTCCTCCTGAAGTTTAAATGAATAAGCCCCCAAGAACAGTAATGACGGAGGAAAGAAATACTGTGAGCCAACTGTTTTAATTTAGACAAAAAAATAGAAGGAAGAATAAATCAGTCAGAGCCTGCATTCCATTGATATTTCTAAGCTGTACTGAGGACTACTTTGCTTGAGATTGTGCCCAGCAGACAAAGACCCAAGTTAAGGGCAGAGCAAAGACAAACTGGCCAAAGGGAACTCCAGGAGGTACTGTGCCTCACTGCTTCTGTTTTACAGACTCAGGGGCAACCTTTTATTCGAGTTATTCAGAAAGCATTAACTCAGAGTCTCACTACTTTGCTTGAAAACTGTGACATCTTCTTAGAAGTGCAAATTCACAAAAAAAATCTTCCTTTTGGTGTAAGCTGAACAGTGATTTCATTGAGTAACTGCCAATTTTTCTACTACACATTGTTAAAAGTAACAAAGAAGTATGAGGAGGAAAGGAGAAAAGAAAAGAGTTCATTGAGCTCAGCAAATTGTACAAAGCTGGGTCTAGAGAGTAGTTCATTTAGTCCTTGCAAAAACATTGGATTGCCTCCAAAGCGGAGACTCTACAGACTTTCTTCATAGCAGAGTGTCAATACATCCAGGGAGGTTTGCCTTCCCTGGGAAGAAATGGGCATTTGTCTACCCATTTTGTAGTCCTATGAAGACTACTGTTCAGGCTTGTGACTGAGCTGGCACGGGTTATATGTATGGGCTGCCCAGAACCACCATAATTAGAATGAATCCATGAAAAGGATCAACAGTGTGTGTCTGTTCACCAGCACCCTCCCACCCCACCCCCAACTTTAAGAAATGGCAGGTACATATTCTCTGTTTACTGTCAAACAAACTACGAGAAAATGAGGAAATTTCAAAGTTCGGTTCCAGGGAAGTGAGAACTCACGTGGACAGGTAAATCCCTTCCGTGTGCATAATACACACACGTATTTTTGCTATGCCAAGAAGCACTGCTTTGTTATTTGTTGTGGAATTTTTAATTCTATGTCATAGGAACACAAGCATGTATTAAAAAAGGCATATATCTTCAGCTAAGATTTCCTGGAGGTTCAGAGAATACCTATAAACTTTGCACACCTAGAATTAGATTTATCTTCCAGATTTATTTGGAGAAAAACCAAGTAGTAAGCATTTAATGGGAATGGTTTACCTCCAAAGATGATAAATTAAAAAAAAATAAAAATTAACAAAGAAACAAAGGGAAAAAATCATCCATAAGAACTTCTTCAGCAATACAGCAACAGTGACTGTGTCCTTGCTTTTGGCTGTACAAATATACAAAAGCTTCTCAAAATCCTATCCTGTGGAAACATGTAAATTCTGCTGCCTTTGCTGCTGGCATCACTAAATGAGTTTCACCCACATTGTGTGGCAGTCAGTAGATTTTCTTTTGTTCAGTAAGAAACAGAAGCCATAGTCCATTCACTAAGAATAGTGATTTGTATGGACATTATTCAAACATTCGTCACCATAGAGGGATTCTTTGGGTGATGTATTTTCTCTCTGAGGCATTTTGTACTACTTCTCTGAGAATTTTTACACAGTGACTGTCTATTTTCATGGCAAAACTATATGTGTTTCTCCATGTGCACACACTTGCTCACCTCTGTACTGTCTTTTAAACTTTTAGGCATACCAAGGGGAAAATACACTACCTTATCAAAGCTGTACAAGCAACAAGAAATCACATAAATATAGACCTACTATTCTTACAGTTTAAAAATTCTTATAATGCGTTCTACTTGGACACTTTGTAACATAAATTAAATTAAATTCATAACTTGATAACAGATAGAAGGCCATTAAGGAAAGACTGTATTGACTAGGGTTCATGGATCACATTCTAAGAAAACAGCTCATTTTATTTTAATCAAATCTAACTTACAATCTTGGCTGCAAAACAACAGAATTAACTGGCAGAATAAGGGCAATTTATGATATTTTAGGGAAGCATCATGCTCTGATTTGAAAATGCACAAAGGTTCAGTGCACTCAATTTTACATTTAATTAAGGTGATTTCCAGACTGGACTTTTTAATTTAATAATCATCCAAACAAATAACTCTTTATTTTGTGCTAAAGTTCTTAATTTCAATAATCTGCTCTAAAGTCACTCACACTGATATAGCAAAAAATTATTTAATCAAAGGTTACATATGATGATAAATTGGAATGGCATTTGTTCTTGTGCCCTTTTATTGCAAGAAAAATAAGCAACCTTCTAATCAACCTGTCCAATGACTTCTTCCAGACCTCTCCTTATTTTGCAGGATATTACAGTTAAACAAAAAGTAGAATTACACAGAAAGCAAAAGACAACCATGAAAAAAACCCTGAGATTTTAAGAGTAAAAAGGTATGTCAAACAACCATAAAATGTAGTCATTATCTTACTGACAGTAAAGTAATAAATTGTAATCATTGCCCTATTGGGAGCTAACTAATGAAACAGGTTGGTACCTGTGATGAGTCACACAGATTTGGAAGGCATTAGGGCTTTCTGTTCAACATGGAGATATACTTGATAATGTGGAAAAGGCAGCGTGGAAAGGAAACCAGTTCTGGGCACAATGGAAGAAATGCACCTTCCCTCATACGCCCCTCACGTGCCCACTCTCTCTCACTGATCTTTCTTGAGCTACTGCTTCTATCCTGGTGTCAGAATAACTGAGTGTGTCTGAGGCCACTCTAAAGGGGTGGAGGATCCACTAGGAAGCATCACAGTGTGGGTGCAGAAGGGTTGCCCAAAGGCTTAGGGGAGCAAAGAGCAGGGAGTAGCAATATGCGCTTTTGGGACCAAAGCTCTTTTCTACATCTCTGTGTACTTGATGAATGATGGAGTAATTTTCTTGCACAGTTGACACTGTCATGAATCTTCAGGAATACCATTTGCCTGACATTGACTGTACAGAGGTGAAGAATCAGGATAATTAGTAAAGACAGTAAGTAGTATTTAGATCCAAGGTTTGAAGCACACACTGCCAAGTGTGTGCAGCATGTGCAGTGTACACAGGGCCTTTACAGCTGCATAGTATGTGATATCCTTAACTCTGAAAGGAAAAAGAAAAGGAAGGTGAGACTGAAGTGAAATAAAGACATTCAGAATCAAGGAAACATCTCAATAGCTCTCTCTGGTATTCTCTGTCATCAAAGACATGTCTGTGAAACAGTATCAGAGTGTACTCACCATGCTTTTTAACTCACACAGTATTCTTCAGCTACAATGACTTGGCAAAACTTCCAAGGAAAGAAAAGAGAATTTACCCAAACAGTACTGTCTTAAAGGAATGGGGCAAGTTAAGGCATCTCTCCTAGTAGCAATATGAAAACCTGCTGTTGCAATACCTTGACGTACTAGGAATTTAATTTTTTCTAAAGTGCCCAGCATCTTTAAGTGACCACAACTACATTTGCCTTAAAAGTTTCCTGAGAATTGTCTCAGTTTATGAACCTCTATGAATTTCTTCATTGCTGCCAAATATTAATTGAAACAATTAACTGTGAAGAACACGTGGGTGCAAAAATATTAGTACCACATAATTCTTTCTACTAAAGAGGTCCTTACTGGATTATTGCAGAAACGCTCTGGAGTTCTAATTACCTATGGAAGTCCCACAAGGTTACTGCAGAACATGGTAATTAGACAGTTGTAATATAAGGTGTTAGCAGGGAATTGAGGATTTCTGCTAAGAAGCATGGTGCTTTCATGGCTATTTACTGTGCAGAGTACCAGAATTTAATGGAATGTGGTGGAAATCTCCAATGACAAATGTAGTTAAAAGGTGGGAGAAATATCTTAGTAGGGATTCAGCAGCTGGTGAGGGGAGACTAGCTCTACTACACCATGATCTTTATATGAATAAAAATTACTCAAGTGTTAAGATTTTTATAGAATTTTTGAAAACCCTGATGAAATATTAAATGCAAAATACTTTCAGTTTTGTACACAAAATGTTTCATACAAACAAGAGGCCATTTGACCATTGCTCTATCACTGGTAAAAAAAAAAAAAAAATAGGTCACTTTCTGTGGTTGATAGCACACAATAAAACGATGTGGCTGATGTTGTGCGCAGAAGCCTTTGATTTCCTATGCTCAAAGAACAAGGTCCCCAGTGACAGAGTGGTGTTAAAGCAAAAGTTCAGGACAAAGGTTCAAGCTTGGCACTGCAGCAAGACACTTGAACTATTCTGCTGTGACATCCCATTCAGTAGAAGCAATTCAGTATTACTAGTTTTTAACTACATCTGAATGCACATATAAAATAGAGGTAGAATTTTATTAAAATTTAAAAAAATACAGAGGAGAATGTCATTTAATTATACGAAGATTAAGGGTAAATTTGGATTACCTGAAACTGAATTAAGTAGCAGTACTGCAAATTGACACTGATAAACAGGAGAGAAAAATGTGTTCCCAAGTGTTTCTGTTCTATACAGCTCAGGCATTGTAAACACAACTTTGTAGTTCTGCGGCCGTTCACATACACCACTACTGAGGGAGAACGGGAGTGAGAAAACTTGACACAAAGCTTCAGCCTTTTTCCATTTTTACAGCTCTGTGAAGTGGATATACAACTGTACAGATGGAAATTACTGGACAAAGTGGAAGGTAGAGGACAATCTATCTCTAAACATCTTCGTAACATTTTACGTGACAGTTATTATTACTCATTTCATCATGATGGCTAACATTCAATCAGAAACCCCAGTCTTCTACAATGCTATAGGAAGTCTTCCACAAGACTGTCTGTATAAAGGTGAAATTCACCTTTCTTCTCTAAGCATACACCAAGGTTAGATCACCTTCATTATAAGAATGATAATACTGCCGTTTAATCTTCTTTATCCTCTCCTGTCAGTAAAATACACCTCTCAGCTTTGTAAGTCAGGCTGAATAACAGCAAGTTTACATAATTCTGAAGAACATCTAATACTTAATTTTTTTTAATTTAAACCACCCTACATTCTTGTCTAGGTAGAAGTACTAAAAAAGCTTATATTCTACAGCTGTTAAGCAAATAACCACAGAGATGCACAAACATTATAAGCTTCTTTTATCACATATGCAAATTCATATAAAAGAAAAAACATAAAAGAACACTCTAAAAAAACTTTCCTTAATATTTTTCAGCTCCTTTAATCACAGAAAATACTTTTTGTTACTCTGATTCTGAATACATGACCTTTTAACATAACTTCTTGCCTGCCTCTCTGTATCTTTCGATTCGTGACAACAACATAACAGTTGCTACTTCCATTCCTTCATGATGGTGACTCTATGGAAGTTAAATCCTGCCTCCTATGATTCTGGCCCAATTAAAGTAAGTTTATTTTGCCATTTTTAACTCAAAGTTAATTAAGAGCCTTGTTACCTTCTGCAGGTTTTTCTAATGGGATTGCTGTAGATATGCCAAGATATGAAAATCGATGTGTGTCTGTTTTTCCATGAATTGAGAAGTGATTATGCTACCATACAGAATTAAGAAAAAAAAATAAAAGAGGAGAGAAGGCGAGAGACATTCTCCCTCAATGACTGTTTCCTTTCAGGAAAGCAAAGGTCTTTCCAAACATTAAAGCAAGGAGTTAAAAGCAAAGACTGAAGGTTGCTGGGTTGACATTTCTTACCAAAGGACCTATCCTGAAAAGCTGATCTCTTTTCATTTGATATAAAAAGAATGGCCAAAGGACCAAAGGAACAAGAAGCCTGAAGGAATGATGAAACTGCATGAAAGTAGGAACCAGACTGAAAGCACGTGTCTCCTCTAACACATAAAGCCACAACAGAAGGATGGGATGGTTAGAGGTTTCGTGCTAACAACCAACCTTCCCTGGCCCAGTTAGCAACCTCAGTAAAGTAGGGTTTTTCTTCTCTCCAGGGAATATGTATCTCACTTTAAGAAGGTTAGAAAATAGTAATATATTCACTGAAAGTCACTCCTTTCATCCACTCAATATGTGCATGTAAAAGTTTCACAGTCTTTTATGGTATCCACCTCTTAATGGGAGAGACAGCACAGTGTATTTCACAGCTTTCCAAGGGATGCTGGGAAGTTTCGTTTATTGACTTATTGTAGTATGTGAAGTGTAAACTGATTTTCTCATTATTTAGATGTATCCAAAGCTTTCACATTCTGGGTACTGACAAGATGGAACTGGCTAGCAGTCTTACTAAATAACACATTTACACCTTGGGGAAATATCTTTTCATGGTATATACTGGAAGTGCTAATTGACTTTTATTTCCTAATAACTGTTGAAACTAATAAGTTTGGAAAAGCTGGTGATTTCAAAGAACTGTAAATTAGACATTAAGACATCTTTCAGTCTGTCAAGCCTATATGTGAAAATCTTAAAAAAGTAATTTTTAAGCTTTTGTCCTCTGAAAAGAATTAATGAAGTCATCAATAAGTCAATCATAACTGTCCTAATATAGGAAGTTGACAATCTAGTAACATCATATATGTAATTACCACTTCTTTAAGCCATCAGGAAAGTAATGCCTTTACCTGCATCAGCAGAATGGTAGTATGGAAAAAAAACCTGAGCTGCAGCTAAGACATTTAGGACATTTGACACTATGCCTCAGGAGCTGGATTTTTTTAAATGATCTGACAGTCTCTTCCCTCACCTTCCCATACCACACATTCACACACTTTTTTAACACATTGACTGATTATGCAGAGAAGTACAAATTAAAATTATCACAAGTCCTGAAAAAATAAACAGATGGACAGAGGAAAAGTACCTGGTAAGTATCTGAAGGAAAGATGGATATAAGAATTTATAATTTATTAGATGGCAGAGAATCCACAAAGATAACTGACCTCAAAATGATTCTTTTTTTCAATGAGTGCTTGTATGTTTTTAAGATATCACAATCAATTCACCAGGTATCACAAATCCCAGGGAAACCACTCCATAGTTTCCTGCAGTTGAGAGAAATCACTGCAATGCCAAGCCTGACTAATGCAGCATCAAGAATAGCTCCCTTCTTCAAACGTTCACAGGATCACAGACTATGCTGAATTGGAAGGGACCCACAAGGGTCATCAAGTCCAGCTCCTGGCCCTGCACAGCACCATCCCCAAGAGTCACACCATGTGCCTAACAGTATTGTCCAAATGCTTGAACTCTGTCAGGCTGTTGCTGTGACCACTTCCCTGGAGAGCCTGTTCCAGTGCCCAACCACCCTCTGGGTGAAGAACCTTTTCCTAATATCCAGCCTAAACCTCCCCTGACACAAATTTAGGCCATTCCCTCAGGTCTTGTCACTCGTCACCACAGAGAAGAGATCAGTGCCTGCCTCTCCTCTTCCCCTCATGAGGAAGTTGTAGAATGCAATGAGGTCTCCTCTCAGTCTCCTCCAGGCTGAACAGATCAAGTGACCTCAACCATTCCTCATACAGCTTCCCCTCAAGGCCCTTCACCATCTTTGTTGCCCTCCTTGGGACACTCTCTAATCACTTTATCTCTTTCTTGTATTTTGGCACCCAAAACTGCCCCCAGCATTTGAGATGAGGCCACCCCAGTGCAGAGCAGAGTGGGACAATCCCCTCCTTTGCCTGGCTGGCGATGCTGTACCTGATGCCCCCCAGGACAGGGTTGGCGCTCCTGGCTGCCAGGGCACTGCTGACTCCTGTTCAACCTGCCATCAACCAGGATCCCCAGATCCCTTTCTCTGGCACTGCCTTCCAGCATCTCATTCCCAGTTTGTTCGTACATCCAGGGTTGTCCCGCCCCAGGTGCAGAATCTGGTACCTTGTTCAACCTTGTTGAACTTCATATGCATGGTGATTGCCCAGTGCTCTGATTTGTCAAGGTCTGTCTGCAGGTCCTGCCTGCCCTTGAGGGAGTCAACAACTCCTCCTAGTTTTGTATCCTCTGTGAACTTGCTCTGTATCCCTTCCAGTCCTGTGCCCAAGTCATTTATGAAGATGCTGAAGAGCACAGGGCACAAGATGGAGCCCTGTGGAACCCCACTAGTGACAGGTCCCCAGTCTGACTTCACCCCATTCACTGTAACTCTTTGTGCCTGACTCCTCAGCCAGTTGCTCACCCATCATGTAAGCATGGTTATCCAGCTGTGTGCTGGACATTTTGTCCAGAAGGATCCTATGAGATACAATATCAAAAGCTTTACTGAAATCCAAAATGATTACATCAACTGGCTTCCCTTTTTCAGCTAGGTGGGATACCTTGTCAGAAAAGGAAATCAAGTTTGGTAAGCAGGACTTTCCTGTTTTTGCCTTAGAGGTGATAAAAGTTTTTTAAAAAAGGCTCAGAGAGAGAATAATGAAAGAGACAATAATTAGAGAATAATGAAATTTAGGCATGGGTATTAAAAGAATAGAAAACAAAGAACAGGTAAGACTCCCTTAGTGCAACCTCTTTTTTCCCTTCCAAAGAAAACTCAGCTCAAATCCTGAAATGTACAGATGGCAGTATCTGTGCCAAGAAACAGTGTAAAGGACTTTACTATTTCACAAGGCCACTGCAAACGGTGACATCAGGAAATATGATTGGGACCCATGCACTTATAGAAAGGGACAGCTTGACCATATTAAACTGGTCTGCATTTCCTTCACTCCATAGCTTCTGACACATTCAAAGGAAATTAGCACTGACAAAGCTGACTGCTGTTTCTATATTCAGAGTTTATAATTAGAGTGGAGGTGGTAGATGATAAAAGCAGGGGAGAGGCATAACAAGACCAAAGAACAGAGTAAAAGGTAAAGTTGGCCAATGGAGTTAAAAAAAGGCATGGAAAGCACATTAGATACTTCATGCTGCCAAAGCAATAAAACAGTGAGAGTCTGGAAAAGAAGAGAGAAAAGAAAATTGGTGAAGTTCAATCACGAATGGAGAGGAAATGGCCCAGTAAGAATAAAATGAGGCACAGAGCACAGATAAAAAGAGTTACATGGGAGGGAATTAAAGAGTGGAAAGAGTGTGCCTGCACTGAGGACATCAGGAGATCTCAGTTGACTAAAGGTGAACAGTAAAAACACAAAGAAATGGGAGAGAGAAAATGAGGGGAGCAATTAGATGTTAAAACTGAAGAATTGAACGAGCACCTGCTATTCAAATATTCCAGTAAACTTGAGAGAAAATACTGTAACAGAGCAAGCTGCATTGAGAAGATCTGAACGTGCACAGAAAGGTCGCTGAGCAGTGAGACCAAGGGACTCCAGAATGCGTCTCCATAGGCATGATGGCATGACTTGTAAGATGATCTACCCAGTGTTAGATATACCAGCATATACTCCTTTGAGTTTTCCACTAAGTAACTCTGATTATAAAGTATATTAAAAAAGCCAAGTAAGGTACAATTCATGTAAGTGCACCACAATCCTGTAGAGTGATCAGACACAATAGAAATTCTGTTAAAGAAAGAAATTAAAAAAAAGGAAAAAAAGAGCAAGAAGTAAAGTAACATAATTAAATCGATTTTCAGTTTGTGCTCTGGAGTCTATAGGTCTGATATCACATCTAATGTGTAAATGCAAATTTTAAAGTCATTTTAGAAGAAACCTGAAGAACATTTGACTAAAATTTCATTAATGGTCTATGCTGTTACCCTGAAACACATGGGCATACAGAACCAAAATATTCCAGAGTCACTTTTAACAGCATTTTTTTGAAATCAGTATGGCTTTCCCAATGGACAACTCCAGGACTACACATCTCATTGACGCTTCTGTCTATCACTAATGTTCTCTCTCCCAGCTAGACCCCTATTCAGAGATGTCCTACTTCACAACTAAGCCAGACTTCCAAATTTCTAACATATTTTTTTTCATACGAAAATATGTTTTAGAGTCATAATAAGTTTTGTAAGCCTCAGCTCCATTCTGGGCACTGTAGCACCAGGCATATACAACAGGATCTGTCACATCCGTATGATATTCTCCCCTAGAACTGACATCCAAGGTAACAAAAGTCCTTTCCCAGCCACCAAGGATTTTATAAGCATTATCAGTAATGCAGTTGGTTGCATTATTTGCAGAGAATATTCACCCATTTGAACTGAAGAAATAGATGCCATGCTGACCACTTCAGAGAGCAGGAAAGAACTATTAGAAATGGGGATTCTAATAGAGCTATTGTGTCCCATTTCACTTCTAATAACTGTGATCTCTTCATGTCCTTCAGCAGGGTTGCCAAGATGCTAACCACTCAGAGTTTAATAGGCATATAGATTCTCACTAGCCAGCACAATTAGATGACAGAATAATTTTCTACCAACTTTTTCTTGTGCTTATATTTACCTCAAATGTAATTCCCACAATAACTAATGGTATTGCAGTTTTGCTTCTGTTTTTCACAGATGTTTAGTGACTCATCCAGTCATCTTTAAGTCTTGCAACCTTATGCATTGCTTGATTCATCTCCTTTCACATATTTTAGTATTGTTCTTACTGAATCTTTGTCTTTCAAAACGTTTTCTACAGTCTTAGAAATTGCACCTTTTTTTCCCCCTTAAGATTTCCTTTAATTACCTTTTTAATTTCTTGTGGAGATTCAAGTTTACAATAGTAAGAACCAATAAACCTCCCCTTGAGCTAGACTGGCAAACAAAGTCTTGCTTTATTTTAACTGCATAGGTTCTAAGTAAATCAGATATACATGTGAAGAAGTGATGAGCCCTAGCATCAAATATAATTTATTCCTTAAATGTAGTTTTAGGGCATGGAAGAAGTGTCATTAAGAAAAGATAAGATAAAAAGAAGGAAGAAAAGTGAATGGCCAAGTAGTCCAGAAGAAAAGGTGAATTAAGAGGGTGTGCAAAAAATTGGCAGCTATGGGGTAAAACTAAGGAGGTGGCTTGAGAAAACATCCATTCCCCAAACGGAAGAGGCAATCACAGCAAAACAAGAGCTGTCTGAAAGTCCCCTTCATTTTCTCAGAAAACACACATTGGCTTGAACATCTCTCCTGTCTTAACCCTGAAGGCCAAAAGGTGGAGAGAAGGAAAGTATCAGCTACACTGCAATTTTTCCCAGAGTGGGGTAATCACACTGAATCCCACTGTTGTGACCCTCTGAAGACTATGGAAGAAGAAGACACTGCCAATTCCATGCCTTCTTCCTGCAGCCAACAGTCTCTTTTTTACTTCTGTAGCTGTTCCTACTGGTTGGAGTCCACTTCCATCTTTCCTTTATGTTTGCTTGTTTATCTTAATATTTATTCTCATCTTCAATCCTCTTCCTATACCTACATGAGTTTTACATTACATTGTACCACAGTAGGGTAAAAAAAAAATAGTTTGGGTTTTTTTTTGCTTGTTTTGTTTCTTTATTAATAAAATGTGTAACGAATCAACAAAACAACAAACAGAAGAAGAAATGAACAGAATAATCCACAGGAGGGGAAAGAATGTGAGACTAAGACATAAAAAAATTCTAAAAAATAGAGGCAGAAACTCTTACCACAACTGACCACTTACAAAGTATGCATACTTAACACTATGATGTTAAATGTATATAGTTTCGTAATAGTCAGTGGTTCATCTCTTCTAACATAACATAATCATATCCAAATGATTTCATTTGAAGTTATGAAGAAATACTTTAAAGAAAAATATGACTTCATTAAATGAAATAGCAAAAACAGTACGACAATTTCTGAGATTTCCTGACTCCTAAACCAAAAACCTATACTTTTCTATATTTAATTATGTGCATGTACACATATGTATTGTTTGAATATATACGCATACTAGTCCCTCACATATACAAATATTTATGTTTATATAAAATGCATAACATGACTTTGTAATGGATAAAATAAACAGTGGCAAAACCATGAGGGAGCTATGCAAGTCATCCTAACTGAGCAATATCAAGTCATAAAATGCCATCATTCATCCTGTATTCCATATATATTTTACAAATATATTCCTATAAAAATGTTAAAAAGGGTTTTACAAATTTTATTAGCATTATTTTTCATATCCATCTGCCTGTAGAAACAGGCTCCCTTAGTACTAAGATTCCAACTGTAGAGGGCCCTGAGGGAGAGGAATAGTATAATATTTTTTTAAAACCTCTCAAATTATGCAAAGTAGATTTCCAACATATAAAAAGTGTCATAAGCTTAAAGTCTGCTGTTAGCTAAAAGCATGTGCCAATGGAAATCAAGGATTCTTCCCTTAGAGCATAAAGTTTCCATTTTCATTCCTTAGTTTTGTAAGATATCTCTAATCGGCACCAGTGCTGAACTGTGCCCAGACCTGCTCTTCAACAAATCGAACTTTTAGCATTGCTTGTGCACATTCTGAGAAAACAAAAACATGAAAAATAAAAAGAATGTTTCCCTTGAAGTTGTACTAAACCTGTGCAACTTGATATTCTTTAGAGGTCTGGGGTTGTAAATGCACTCCACTTAAGTCCTGTAGAGACAAGAGCAGGGGAGTTGATTAAGGTGGCTATAAATGCACACAACTTGTAAATGATCACATGGATGCCTAATACTTTGCACATTGTGACACACAAATACAATAAATGACCTTTTCAGGAGGAGTCAGACTGGCTGAGCAGACACACCAGAGAAACTGCACACAGTGGTATTTGGGAACAGCCACACAGGAAGCTTATTGCACAACCTGACTATAAATTTGCCCTCCTACTTATAGGCTATCAACACCTATTATAAATAACATAAACAAAGGCCAGAGTTGTATTTTATACACATGGAAATGGAAACAAGTGTTTTGGCAATAAGTGTTGCAACTCTGGCTTTGAAAAAATGAGTTAAGACTGTTAGAGAAGGGCAGTTTCTGAGAGATGATTGTCTCAAAACGCCTGGAAAAATCTAATTTCTCCATGGGCAAGAAAAGAACTATTCTAAGTCTAATACACAAAGTTACATTTCTCTAGCCACTTAGAAGAAACAGAGGACTTCGAAAATAAGTGGAAAGCCTCATGTGACAGAATTTAAGAACACAGTACAATCTTAAGAGAATTGTTTTTCAAAAATACGTGTTTAAACATGAATAACTACTGTAATAATTCACCCTTAAAAGCAATCAGTTTGATTGCAATAATATTTTCTTACATGTGTGATAATTTTATTATTATATATAGATATTCCATATCAGTAAGGTGACTAGATTTGAACTACAATGTAAAGCTATTCACTAGTGAATTGAAAAATTCAGAAAAGTTCACTGATTTATATTGAAAGAAAGGTCAGAGAAAGATTTAGTCAATATAGTCAAATTTACCTGATAAAGCTAAATAAAGATGTACTTGTGCATTTGAATTGCATTATCTTCCCAATATAAAATTTTTATCGCAATGAAGATGACATAAAGTGAAATCAAAATACAGATATGTACATATATCTGCACACATATCAAACTTGATAGACAAGGATTAGAAATGTAAATCTAGAGTAAATTTAGTTACTTTTATACATATTCACAGTTAGTTAAGTCAGGACTACTCTTTGCAGGTACAAATCATTGCATTACATTTTGCTTAGATTTGCCCGAAATTCTGGGTGTAAGTCTATGTCTATATGCAGCCAGATCAGCAGTTTGTAAGTGGGAGGCTGAAGCAAGCCAAAATTTCAGTGTTATCTCTTCCACATTTTTCTGGTGCATTAGCAACCATTTTCTGGCTGCAAACAATACCATACTGTATGTGTCATATTGTTAGTACTATGCCTTAATTTCAGATGGAAAACTGCCTCTCAAAATAGAGCAGAGAGTGAATTAAAAAAGAACGTCATCATACCAGAACTGTGAGAAACTAGAAAAGACAGAGGACCATATTTTCAGGTTCCTTGGATATATCACAACATATGGTATAGAGAACATTTTATATTTAAAACCTCTTCAAAATACTGAATTGTCATTCATAAGAAAATTCTTCTGTGCTTCTGAATTCTGAGGACTAGAATTTAATCTAATTCTGTCTTTATTGTTGGCAGAAATCCACATTTTCCAGTAGTACCTAAGATAAGAAATTTATCTGAGTATCCTTTGTTTTCTGGTCTCTATTGAAATGGCCAGGAAGCTTCCTATATACAAATCCCAACTTTCTGAACTTGGGAGAGTTGTGTTACTGAGATGAATTGACTGCACAGAATTTCAATGTTACAACTAAAACCAAGCAGTTTTCCCCATCCCAGATACTTTTCAATTTCAAGATTCAAATGACAACATTTTTAAACCTCGAGGCAGAAGGATTTTAAACGATGAGTATTTTAGTTTATATTCTCAAACACCAAGATCTATCCCAAACTCACATTTTCACTGTGAGTTGTTCATCAAAACCCTGCCATTTTAAAAATATGTAACTCAGGTAATTGTAGGATAATAACTTATACTTTAGGACACTGTTCTAAAAGGGCTATAAAGATTTCTAGTACAAACAAGCTCTGTCAGTTGCAACATAACGTTACTTTCAAATATTTAACCTATGACATAATATGAATTACATGGTACTTTTAATTACCATAGTTAAAGCAGTAATCATCTTTGAGAAAAATCTTGGGTCACACACCAGTCCTGATTTTTGGAATATCAAAAGTGTAATTATAAATGTCTTTATATTCCATGTAATATCACTTCAATTATCCTACTTTCCTCTCAGTCTGTACAAACCAATTATCAACAGTTTTTGGCTGCTTTGTAAGAGATACAGAAAGTGACCTTAACACACCCATAGCAGCCACATGAGGATCATGCTAAAGTTAGGAAACTCTCCCAGTGCTACAGGAGCAGGGGCTATCCTGAATTTCACTGTCATAGTCTGTGGAATGACATCACTTATACAATTTGTATGGCATCTAGAGAACAAACCCAGTATAGAGGTATCCCATTCTAAAGGAATACTCTTCCCTTAGCAAATTTTAGTTATGTCCAGGCTCCAGTACGGCTAAAATGAAAGTACAGGTTAAAGCATCTTACATTTGCTCGAAGGTTGGACCTTGCTATCTGCACTAAATCCCCATGTTGCGCTGCCTCAGTCTGTAATTAGACAGTGACATTAATTCACCGTGTTATATATATTTTAGTTCTACAAACACTGTAAATGCCTATTATTTTGTAAACAAAATTAGAATAATACAATGAACTGGAGGTTGTTTTCTTGAAAGGGTTTTATATGTCAAATCTATTATACAATGCTGCTTAACTGGGAGTTAGAATAAAAGCAGTATAACAAAAGAGGGAAAACACTTTCATGACCTTCATCCAGTACATTAAATTCACTATTATGCTTTCTGTGCATTTGGGAAGTCATACAATGCATGAGGGCTTAGTTACGTTTGAATACAATATGTTTTGAAACAACATGTTTTGAAACAATGTTTTTCAGGTTAGGATGCATTTCCAAGTATGCTGCAAAAATGCAATGAAAATTGGTTTACTTAGAAATAAGCAGTTCACTGAATCAGTCCATCTTGATGACACTGATGCTATCTAGCAGTGAGGTTGATGTATGAAAATTTCTTTACCCAGAAAGGTATGCAGGTCCATGCATAAACATAAGCATTTGAATACGAACCAACCAGGCCAAGCATGTGCTAATTATGCATGTTGCTGTGCAGAAGAGCAATATTCCTATCATTGGTGAAGGACTGTCGCTTGACCACCCGGCAGGCCAGCAGGCGACACGATCTCGGAGCACCTGGTCGACAAGGCTTCCGCCTTGAAACCCTGCGGGGTAGCTCTGAGAAGAGCTGTTGGCTTCGTAGCCCAGGCTGGGACTGGCAGCAGTCGGTGGTATCAGAGTAGCGATTGCGGCGGAGGCAAAGGAGGAGAGAGGGACTCACTCGTACCAGCAACCTTGAGTTTATTCTCTGTCCCGAGGGACAGCGAAAGTATCAACAAGGGCGGAACCTACGGAATGAGCAATGGGGGGACCGTTACACGGCGTTTTAAGGGATCTAGAAAAGGGGAGGAGAACAGGGATAAACCAATGGTGAACGTGATGGGTAGTGACAGGTATCCAATAACTGGGGAGCAAAGGAGGGACAAATTCAAACAATCCAATGGGGATAACAGAACTTCAGAACTTTCTAGCCTGATATGAATATTATATCAACGCCATGAATATTAAGATAACTCTGAGGGAACGGGGGAGGAGATATAACCGTGACAGACAAGTAAGAGTGGCGGGAAATTACCCTAGCCTGCCTTCCCCCTCCCCTTCGGGCTCACTGTTCTGAGAGATATAGCCTGCCCATTCTACACTGTTGTTGATCCACGTGGAGAAGGCAGGCCGGGCTCCGCCACTGGCTGGGTGACCGCCACAAAGGACCTAATATAATTAGCAGGACTACCAGAATGTTCTGAAAGGAGGGACACAAAGGAGTGAGCTGCAGCTACCTGCAATAAGAGCAACAAGTAAAAGATGTGGGAGTTTGAGGTTACCCTGGGATGAAACAGAAGTGGGTAGAGAATGATGTAAGAACTCTCTGTTAGAATTTCTTCCTTTTACTTGTTATGAAACACACCCAACTCAGAAGAAGAGTTTGGCCCTTTAGAGGAAATGTTCAGTTATAGGCATAATGTGACTGTTTTGTCGTTACCTTTTCATGTTTCTTTGATGGGAAAAGGGTTTCATGTAACACCCCCATAAAACCTGATGAAGCCAGGAGAAGATACAGAGGCTATGACCAGCCTTCCAAATCAATACACTAAGTTTTTTCTATTGAACAATATTTTACTTTTGTTTTGATAATGAAAATATTCTAAATGCTGACAGTATTTTGCATTTTTAGCAGTACACCATAATTTACTTTTTAAGAAAATGCAGTGTCAAGAAATTAATTCTTCAGATAACTCCTCTTGACTAGATTTTTTTATTATGAAAATTCTACTTATCATTAAATAGGGTAAACATATGATTTGCAAATACTTCTGCCTTGATGTATTTTCTGCCAAAAATGATTTCTAAAATTTTAGAAAACAAGTAATTTCTCAAGTGGACTTCCATAGCACTTAAAAATGCACAGCAAATACAGAGTCACAACAAGTAAATTCAGGACAGTGTTAATGATAGTCTATGGATAGTAGTCTATAAATTCTTCATTAAGGAAAAAACCAGAGTAAGAAGTCACAAATTGAGAGAGGGAAGAGTATTCTAGTAGAATAAATAACTCCCTGTGGACTGGCATACACTGTACAAAACTACTTATTTTAATTCTGACATATATTAGACATTCAGTTCTCTTGCTATTAACTAGTTATGGCCAAAGTATGCAATTCATTATTCATACCATCATAAGAGAAAACCATCACGTCCACTGCAAAGATGCTATGGAGTTTCAGACCTGAAATGTGCTCTAGCTTTTAATAACTGCTGACTAGATTTAGCTTGATTCATTAGTGGCCTCAAAACTCCCTATTCAGACAGTGTGCCATATAGAAATATGGCTGCTTGCAGTTTACTGCTTATCTTCCTATTGAGAATACTAAGAAGATGCTGTGTGAAAGCAGAATAAAGTTTGAAGTCTTTATAGAAATACTAGAGCACTGGATAGAAAAGTAAAAAATCCCCACTCCATTAATAACATTTTTGCATTGTCTTGGCTTGGTATTTTGAGACAGTGGGGTGTTGGGGTTTTTTTAAAATACATTCTCAAGCATATCAGATCTGCATAGAAAGTCAAAAAATTCACACTCCATACCCCAGAGGCTAGAATTACTTCCTTTCCAAGTAAATAATTAGTCAGATTTACAAAACACACATTATTTTCCCAAGTGAATGGAACGGCTCCAAGCGATTAAATACATAATTAGACTGTTTTTCTAAAATGCTTATTATTTACCTGAGAGTCTCATCGCAGACTCCTGGTAAATACTGCCTCCCTGCTAGCAGTTATTACCAAAAACGCCTCCATAATTTCCAGCCTTCCTCCAGCAGTGATATCAACAGAGGATATTACTTGGGGCCATGGATCATGAAAAGCAAAATCTGGCTGTGCCAGGCAGTCCATTTAACTGACAAGCTGAGCTTCCTTTGTACCTGGCATCACACTCTTTCATTTGCCAAACACAGTAGAAAGCAAACAAAAGGACTTTTTAGTACTTTATTTCATGTTTTAGCTGGCCAGAAATTCTGCTGAAGGCTGCGCCTATGTGTGCTTATGAGCATGTATGGCTACAGAAGAAAGAAAAAAGCCCCAAGTTCTTATTAACTGTTTTCTACCTGGTAAGGATAATGAAGGAAACGTGTTTGTCAAAAAATAAATAATCAAGCCTTTGAGCCCTGCACTCCATTTGACACAAGGTTCTCTTTCCCAAGCAGCTGTCTTGGGCCAAGTTATCAGAGCATACCAGCCTTCACTTGTAACTACTCCCATTGCCTCTCTCTAGGGGACACACAGCCACAGCGCCAGGCATTCAACACGTCAATGTGAATATTCCTGCTCACCAGGTGGGAAAGAAAAAGGTCAGGTAATAAGACCTAGGTGGTTCTCCTATGTAGCCAAGGGACAATACAAAATCCCCTTTTTCTAGTGATCACAGACAAAAAACTGACCTTCAGAAGTGACCCCTTTTCATTACTCCACCTCCAGTCAGTTTTCCTTATGCTTTTATCTGCCCAGAGGCCTCACTGCTTTGTGGTCCTTACAGAAGAGATCAAGAGTGACTGGAATCTCAATTAGAAAAAAAGAGGGCAGGAGACAGAAAGGCATGACAAGGTGAGGGAGAGAAAAGAAAGACAAAAGGAGAAATGAAGAGCAAGAGAAAAAGGCAGAAAAGAATCAGAGGGCATGCCAGCAATATTTAGGGATCAGCAAATAAGGCAACAGAGATGGGGAGACAACAAAGGGAATGGCAGTGAAGGACACAATAGAAAATATTTTCCTTCCCAGAAACCAAAAAATAAATAAATCATGAAAAGAAATACTGTAGAATCAAGATGGGTGTATTCCTGAGGAAAAATAAAGAAAAGGGACAAATAGAGAAAGAAATCAGAACAACTGTGCAGGATAATTTTAACGGGTATACCTTTGTCACTGTATTTCCCAGTTGTGTCATTTGCCTGGTTTTTAACACCTTCAGCTAAGCTATTTATGTTTTACACATATGTTTTATATGTTTTATATAGATATATATGAATTCACAGTCACAACCAAATATCTTAAATGCGGGTGAGAATTTCTTCAGATTTCCAATTTGGTATTAATACAGTAAAACTCTGTCATGAATATTTTGGTTATTTCTGTAAAAATCTAACAGTGGGAGCATTCTTGAAGCACTGGTGTCTCATGCAGTGTTAGCCACAAAGCTGAAGGTGGAGTTGCTGAGGTGCGTGCACCAAGTGGCAAGAACTGCACACTTTGCCAGGTCATTGCTTTTATAGCAGTACCTCATTTTTTATGACATTTAAAAAGAGACATCTAGGGCAAAGGGGAACAGAGGAAAAAAGAAAACAGGTACTGACTGACAGGCAGATAGTGTGCTTGCAGTCACCCACCAGGATGCTGATAGATGGTCTCAGTTTCAAATACAACTTTTTCCTAACATTCTGATGTCTGTTACAAATAGATTATAGGATGCATCTTAGTGCTTCAGTTTAAGTCTGCTCAAGGCACCTAAGGCTTAACATTCCACATATTACGTAATCTTATGAATGTCGTTGTATTACAACTTATTATTTATTGTTGAAATTTATCCATGAGCATTTGCAGTGAGCAAGGTACACAAAGGTATTGACAGGAAAAGTATGAATATTCAAACTTAAATTGTTAGTGAAGGACATGACTAACAAGGGTCTGTCAAGCTTCACTTCCACAGGTGTTTCAGAAACGGGAAAGTCTTGTAAGAACTTCATTCGCCCTTATTTAAACAATGTATAAGTAAAATATACATTTCACTGTCATTCTCAACTAACTGTATCTCATGTGCCTTTATTCCTACCTTGGCTATGAATCAGACTGAATTGTGTACTAGGAAAGTCCCTTCTAAGAAGGTGTCCCTGATTCTGTCTAGCTGTGCTCGACAGAATCACCATACTCTGCAAACTCCAATGTTAGTTTCTTGACAGATATTTATGTGTTTCTGTTAAACAAAAAAGAAAAATATTGCAGTAAATATAGGGATATTAAATTGTTCTGGCAAATCCTATTGTCCTATTAGTTTCACTGAAATAATGAGTCTACATTGGTTTTAAAACTGGAAAATGAAACATAAACATTTCTAACTAGCCCAAATTTATCAGACATCGAAGCAAAAAAAAGCTAACTGTAAACATCCTAATAACTCTATAAGAGTATATTAAAACTCACAATCTGCTTAAGCACATATATTTCCATTTTTAAAGAATCTAGACTTATTTTCAAATAAGAACTACTCTGTTATCATATGGTGGCAAATTTCTATAAGTAACAGATAATTATAGTTTCCATGCTTATAAGAAGGGAAGGACACAAGACTACCAAAGCACACTAGGTGACATGTGGCCTTTTTAATGCGAGAAAGGATTCCCCATACGCCAGAATGAGAATATTGTTATTGCATACAGACCTTTCATCCATCGCCAGTTTCATTCACCATTATATTGGATTGTATTTGACCCAGACACACAATCAAAAACTCTTTTCTAAATTACACACCTTATCTCCTTTCCCCTATTTATTTATGTATGTCTTTTTATTTATTTATGTATGTCTTGAAATACATTTCTGGGGAGATAGAATTTATTGAGAAGCAGTTTGAACTGTGTTACTTTTTATAACCCTCACTTGCACCTACATTGTGCAATCATTTGACACATCTGCTATATCAAGAACAAATCTGATTTAAGAGTTTTAATAAGACCTTGCATCAATAAATTATAACACATTGGTGATTAGTAGTATTATTTATATGCAATATTTTTGCACCCCTTATAATGTTGATGTCTGCTTCACAGGGATTAATTATTTTCATAATTTTGTCTAAGTAGTAATATAGAAAATGTCAAAAAGAAAATTAGATTTTCACTTCCCAGACACAGAAATTTAATTAAAGCCAACTCCTTGTTGAAGGGGAATGTCCTTAGCTGGTTCTGTGATATGGCAGCAGCTCTACATGCTGCCATGTGGGAGACCAAGGCTAAGAAAGTGACTCAGGGAATATTAATCACTAGGCTTCAGAGACTAAACACATGCTGAATGTGCCACAGTAGGTCCCAGCAGGTTATTTATGGAGTATATAAGTTAGCAGACAGAAATGATTTCTTATAAAGGCTGCTGCTTGCACAGCCCAGCTCAGGGATGGTGTTATACTGAAAGAAACCCTCTGCTTAGATAAAAACTGATCCATTAGGAAATCTCTAATTATCCAAACATGAAAGGTCAGCTTCTCCTCACACTGTATGGGTGTAAGATAAAGACCTCAAACAAATTCCAGCTGTAAAAACCAACATCTTCAGTCTGTTGGATATTTTTAGGACAAACAAGTGTTTCCAGTCTTTAGAGGAACAGCCCACATATAAACTACTGAACTACTGTCATGGAAAGCTAAATTCTCAGCCTTATGAGAGAAACTGGAGCCATTATTTACTCATTTTACCTACCATCCTTCTTTTTGTTTCATGCCTTGAATAGTCACCAACACTTCTCCTTAATTCCCGGCCTCTTTGGCCTCTCTCAGTTCCTTCCCTTCATGACTCCTCTTTCCACTATTCCCTGTATTATTATTCCTTCCTTCTATTTATCTCAGTGGTTCCCATCTCTCACCCAGAGACTTCCTCATGAACATTAACTGCCTATGGACTAGAATGGGAGCACCAAGCAAGGCCATTCAGGACTTGGAACATCATCCATGGACAACTGAATGTAGTCCTGGTTCAAAATTAAACTGCAGCCATGAATGAAAACAAAAATTTATTTTTCAGAAGTTGACCCTTCTTTAAAAATACATTTTTCTGGGGAAGATAGGCATTAAGGAGATCAGTCAAAATCATGTTACTTGCAATAACAGCACTTACATAAGATGAATTAGAAAACAGCTTGAATTAAAAACCCATCCAAGCAGTTCAGTGTACAGTTGGTGACTAATAAAACCATATGACTTGATTTTACCCTTCATGTATGTGATGATTTTTTTCAGTCAGGCGGCAACTTAAAAGTGACTTGTCAACCAAATACCCACATCAGGTAATCATTGTAAGGTAAACAAGTATGGGCAGAAGTGCTTCCAGTCAGAACAAACACCTTTCATTTCCAAAGACAAAATCACAGCTTTCACTGACTCCAGCTGAGTCAAAACTCACCTCTGCTACAGTCAGACATAGAAATGGTGAAACACAGATAGACCCCTCTGTACACACTTCTGCCACTGCTCCAGTATGATTATTTTATGTTGACACTGGCCAGCTCATTTTATAGGACAAGAAGTGTGCTTTGAAAGTTCATTTGTAGTTCCTTTTAAAGTCAATTAATTTCTATGCAAGAATTTTTCATTGTCTCTCATCCTTCATTATTGCTAACCAGATTAAACCTATGTGCACTGTCATCTCTATGCAATTTACAACTGAAATACATTGCAATAGAAGAACTAATGAGAGATAAGGGAGAAAAACACCTATGGGTAAGGCATTTCACGCAGAATTTAATTATGGCCACTCAGATTTCTATAAGTATCACATTGTAGGATTTCACTGTAGTTGTTCCCAGAGAAGAATCCAATGCCTGCTTCAAATATACCATGGGATCAAGCTCTGCTTGTTCTGTAGATTTGGAAGCTGTTTAGACAAGATGTTGGAAATCTGTAGCCACAGAAACAGCACAAAGGCTTGAGGGAACAAACCTCAGATGTCACTGACTGAACAACAGTCAACACTGGAAATGGAAATGAAAGGGCTGCTGTGACTTCTAACCATGTCCTGTGAGCTAATCTCATGAGCTTGTGCTAGTAAGGGAACACAAAAAAGCACTTGATACACTGTTAGTTCATGTTTATTTTATGACCACAGTGAGAGGAGAATGCAGAAGACCATAAAAAATTCTTCAGGAAACTACTTCAGGATACTTCCGCAAATTCAACTAATCCTTGTGAGTAAAAATCTGGTTTATCTATATCTTTTTGCTTCCCTTCTCTGTCAAAGTCTGCCTCTCTATGCTCAGATATTTCATACCAAAAAGAAATTACAAAAAGTTTGCAGCTGTCAAGAATTTAACACTCCTAAATATTAAACTTAAGGAACACTTTGCATTAATTCCTAATGCCACAAATATGTGTTTTCAATTCCTTTTATTTTATTCCTCTAACAATCACCCCCATTTCCTGAATTTTGTGATTTCCTAAGGTATCTCAAATGTGTTTAAGCAGGGTTACTGGAGAACATAGATTCCAGAAACTGTTGACATATTGAGGTTTCACACCAGGCAACTCTTATTTCTGATTCCAACAGGTTCACTTTAGGCCTCACCAAATTATGTGTGATTCTATATTACATTCTTGAGAAAGTTCTGTTCATGGAACACTGACCTTCACTTTAAATCCCCTTGCATACACACACCTTCTGAAATTTATTGGAGCTTTTGTCTATAACAGAAAAGTTTCAAACACACTATTTGGTGTGGTCAAATCACAGTTTTCCTCCTCCCTTCTACTTAGAAACTTTGTTTAAGCTGTTCATTCCCCCCTCTTCTGCAAGGGTACTAGGATTTTGAAAGATGATTCAGAGATTCATGACTGCACTGACATACTGTTGTTATACAAATAGCATGTAATGTGGATAAAAAATTTAATCTAACCCTAGAAGCTTTTCTTCAGTGGAACATGGTTCTCGAGGCAATTTATTATACTTTAAAGCTTTAGTCCTTTTTATTAGCAGTTCCATACACAAACTGGGGTAATTCTCCTTATTTATTTATATATCTGTGGTAAAATCATATTATTTCCAGATACAATAGTGTTTTACAGTCATCAGGAGAACTGCATCTTTTATCTGGATTCCTTTAAAATACATCATGCATATGATTACTTGTAAGAAATAAAGTGATGCAAAGACATTTTTGCAAAGTGCCTACAGCAATGTAAAACCTCGCCTTTCCTTGGCGTCACCAACTTTTCCACTACCAAAGAACTGTGGATGTCTATTTTACGTTGAGAACAAAGACTCATAATGCTGTGATGCTATTTTAAAAGTATAACTGTGTTCATAGGAACATAATGTGTTTAAAAGTGGTAATACATTATATATTTGTATACAATTCCTGCTTTGAGGTAATGCTATAAGACTCTTTGCCCTGAACAACTAAATAACCATAAATGATCTTTCATGCATATGCAAATCCATCCCTCTAAGCACCTTATTAATTATTTCAAAGATACTTGGAGGTCACCACTCATGGAAATTTCTATGCATGAAGCCTCATTAATACAAGACACCACACAGAGAGATGGGATAGATTTTTGTTGCTATTTAACAAGGACACAGAGTATAATCTGTAACATTTACTTTTTTATTTTAATGACCAATGAAACTCAGCCAGCTCCTTACTGCAAGTCCTTCCTCTGAGCTGATAACAGTGGGTTTGAGTCGTGGGGCTGCTGCCACACTCCTGTGAACAGCTAATCCTATCAATGCACCAGTTACTGTGCTCAGAGCTCTGGTCCTCAACGCTGGCTGTTCTCAGCTGGAGGACTGCTGCCTGGCACTCGATTAGCAGCTGAACATTAAGGAATTAATGTTGTTCTTCCAGAAATCACAGCAATGACACATTTTGTTTTGGAACAAAGGGAAGCTATTACACTATTGAGGTGATATATCATAGCTCATCAGCTGAGATGATAGCTTTCTTTTAAACGCACCTTATCTCCTTCTTAATTAGGCCCCATAACAGAAATCAAAGCAAAGCAAGGATATGACCACACAAAATACCTGAAAGCAATGACAAAATGCATCCTCTGGCACATCTCTGCCAGGAAGCAAGAAATTAAACCCACTTGAGAATCTCTGTTTATCTGAAATCCCTAGATCCTTTCCAGCTCAAGTTATCATACACTTGTGATGATAACACTGATCTCGTCTGTCACAGTGACCCTTTGCTGTAGCAGCTGCTGTTTATTTTTATTCTGTTATGTGTGTGGTGCTTTCACCTCTAGGTTGATCCAATAAAAGATATAAAAAACTTGCTATGTTGGTACATTCCCTTGATAAAAATCGGGAACAGTGAGTCAAATGTTAATGGAAACTGCAGGCTATGTTCATTATGTTATCTCTGTTTTTGAAAAACACTAGAATGAACACAACTAATTGGAAGTGCCAACAATTTAAATACACTTAATTACACAATCAAACCCTCCTGTACAGTTTGAGGGCAACGTGTGCACATATGCCTTGAAGAAATGTGCTAGTTTTTAATCTACTTTTTAGAAGTCCAAACCTCAAACTTCAAGACCCCATAAGTACATTTTCAGCATTAGTCTGTGGTGTTTGAAAATACATGTATTAATGCTGTTTGTGCAATCTGGTCAGCTACCATAACACAAATCTCATCAGAGTGAATATGACTTTGTTTTCTTCTAAAAGGAATACCTTTTAGAAGAAGGCTCAAATTAACCTTTACCTTTTCAACAAAGCTCAAACCTAACATTTTTTTTACTTCGAGTCATGCTCTATTAGATATAATGTATACTAAACCCACATTGCCAGAATAAGAAGGAAAAGTCTTTTCTTGGCATGTCCCATGGTGTTCATTCCTGGCAAGGGGAATTCATTTTAGGCTTCACTGAAGTAATTAGAAAAAGCTGTGTCAAATAGTACTTTATCATACTCACATGTAAATACAAACTGCAAATTGCAGTTGCAAAATGAAGATTGTGAACTGTAGACTGTAAAAATGCCATCTTATGCTATTCAGTAGAAGTACCATGATAAATGGAAAAACAAAATCACATGACACTGTTGTGAATGTTTCTTAACTGAATTAACTAATAATGAAAGCTGCTGCATTCATAGCTATGAAGGAGGCTAAGAACCCTTGTATCTGAACAGTAGGAAGGTGTTGGCAACTCAGGCATGCCTCCACTTCACAGGTATGATGAAACTCAGTCTCATGACTTTCTCAAACAACAAAAAATAATCATTAGTTCCTAACTCAAGTATAACTTAATACTAGAGACAACAAAACTATTTAATATCAGAAAGTTAGGCTCAGGTAGCTGCAAAAATGAACCAGTGAAGTTACAACAGCCCTGCTTAGAGTCTTCATTCTGCAAAGCAGCGAGAAAGAGAATACTTCCAAATGCACTTTTCTTTTTTTATACAAAACTGCTAACAAAACAGAGACAATTGATGGAGGTAGCAATCAATGAGAGAGTAAAAATATTGCAATTGCATTACTATTACTACTGCTAGTAGAACTACTTTAAGGTACAGTATTTTGAAAACAACTTTCCCATTTGGGGAGTTCTGAAACTTTGAGATTAGCAGTATTTTAGTCTTCCCATATTTAGCTACTATAACACTTGGAGTATAACACAGCTGAGGCTAGATTGGCAGCAATAGCTTCTTTTCCATTCCCTCAGCTGAACCCTATCTCACTTGAACAGTAGAACCACATCCATCCTTTGTGCATCTTCTACAGTATCCCTTTCTTAAGCGAAACCCATGCCTGCCTGACCACTCCAAGACTGAAATCTCAACCCTGAGCATCCCAGCACCATCTTCTTGCATATTCTCCTCATCCCATCCCTACTCTGCTTCCAATGCTCAATTCCCATAATGTTCAACTTCAGCAAACAGAAAAGAGGCTTGGAACAGAAACTGGCTTGTAACTTCCAGTCGGGGTAAAAACTTCTGAAAACTTCTTAGTCTCCTCTCTGAGAAAAAAGGACTTCTGAACTGAACAGCTGGAGTTGAAGATATATGGAAAAAATCCCAATACAAGTTTTGTGCAGCATGACTAGCAGTGGATTTACAGACAGAAGAGGCAGAAGGGTCACTAGTTTGACATATCAGCCTGAACCAGAGGAAGCTCTGTGACAACAGCCAGAGCAGCGAGGAGGCCCACAAGCGAGGAGAAAGATGAGCTGCCTGCTGAACCACTGGCATAACTGATTAACCTAAGGAGCTAACAGAAGAAAATGGAAGAAAATCAATAAAAGAAGGAGAAAAAAAGGAAGGATTCTACTCAAGCAGCTTATTAATTTGTGTGGGAGCAGAAAACGGATTAACTTCTGGAGAAACAAGGAAGGTGGCTGAGAGTACAGACTGACCACACAGTACTGTGCTAATGTAAAGGTCAAGGAAAGACCATGGGGTATAAAGTTCCTGTTTAGTTTCTCATGACAAGTTTTCCTACACAACATTAAAATTTTTTTGTGCAGAATGACATCAGTGCGTAAATGCGGTAGAGTGACCTGTTTAGGTGGAAGTAAAATAAGACTGGGCAACACAGCACATAAACAGCAATTCTAATGAAATGTAAAGAAACATTGCTTGCTTGCTCTTGAAGCAATTAAAAATAAATAAATATGTCTTCCTACTGTACTTTCAATATCCTCAAGATATGTTCTCAGATTAAATAGATGTCACTCTCCTAAGGACTTTTGTCAATTTTTCTCCCATCTAGTTTTATCAGCCATTCAGGTAACCAGGCAAACCCATCCTCTATGCAGCTTCTAATACGCTGTAAAATTATTCTCATACCATGATACAGCACTTCAGACAAACATATATGCTCCCATTCTAATTTAGCACCAAGAAAAAAGAATTCTATGTATAGAATATACTTCTTCATAGCAAAATTTTTGACAATTTTGCAGTCCACATGCCAGTGTAATTGAATCAATTCTCAAAACAAATATTCCATATTCCATTTAAATCTTTGTTTAGTTAAGTCAAACTTTGTTTCCTACTCAGGTAAAACATGTAACTACATTTCATTCAATGAAGTGATAATTAGCAGTAATAATTTCACCAACAGGAAGATTATTTAAAATTCCTGTTGAATTCTTTTTTATTAGTACTTGAAGACAGACCAAGAAAGTTAATAACTTACTGAATTTGAAAGTGGAAATGTAGAGGTCAAGGTGTTTTGTTTGGTTTTTTTTTTAACCAGAGTGTAATGATATCATCTGCTTGCATTTCATGATTATAAAATACTAATGTGAAGAAAGTAAGCATTTGATTTTAAAAGCAATGCCCTTTGGAATCCAGTAAAATCTCCAGTTCACATGCTTAGCAAAAACCACTTCAATATTCAAACATCTTCTCCAAGAAATTAAACAACTCCTATGAACACAGTATCTTTTCACTGATATACTCAAAACTTACAGATGATTAAAAAAGTCTTACCTTGAAATCAAAATCACATTAAAAAAAAAAATCTGAAACATACCTACACAGGGGAGGGAATAGCCAAGCTCTGGGTCATGGATGAACTGGCGGTCATTCAGCATGGTCACACAATACAAATGGAAGCAGTCCAGGCAAATGACATGGCGATGCACACATTGGAACACAAGCACAGGACTCCTATTAAAAAGAAAATAGTGAGAGTGATGAACAAGGACTGGACTGAACGCCACAAAAGTCTTCGTTCCAAACTCCTAATTTAATACTGATTTTTAATTCATAGTACACAGGATTATTACATACATAAAAATAGAATTTATCCTGGCATATTGCAGGACTTTTAAAAAGAGATGGTTTCTGACATGAATCAGATGTGAGGAAATAGAAGCAAAGCTTTGCCCTTACTTAACCTGAAACTTTACTGAAAACTGAAACCTAAAGCAAGAAAAGTCCTTTAGTAACAGACATCCTTTGTTTGAGGCAAGGAAAGATCATATATGGTAAAACATCAAATGGCAATAGGTAGGATAAAATAGGAATGCGACCAGCTAGGAAAGCTGAAGATTTTGTGAAAACCAGCCTGTGCCTTCAGCCTCTCAAGGCAGCCATCTGAACTCTGCATAGAAGGCAATCCCTTAGTAATAATGAGTAAAGTAATTCAGCTTCTGGTCAGAGGTATGGGATCAAATTTGGGAGTGAGACACCTAAACTTAAGTGCTGGGTATAAATACCAATCCATATGGCAAGAGAGAAATTTCCACTATGGTCAATACACTTATTGGAGGCTGGAGCTGATCAGCCTCCAGGTGTCTGCAGTAGGGTGAGCTGAATCACCAGTTTGGCTCCATTGCCTCTTTGGGCTAAGTCTCCACAGACCATTACAGGAGTCCAGACACACATCACACATTCAGAGACCTCACTAAATATGGCTATCCCAAGCCTGACAGAACACTGCTTGTGGAGATGCAGAGAGGAAATGTGGAATAATTGAGGACAAACAGTTTTACTCGTGAGCTGGCCTGCACTCAGAAACTCTCCAGTGATGGTCACAGCAAGGAGAACCAGAGAGCCAGTGGTTCCCAAAACCCTGCCCAGGACCAGTACGCAGAAGGCGAAAGAAAAATTGAGCAACACAGAAAATATTACACACACATGAAATGTGCCTTCACTGCAGGAAAGCACTGACCAAACCTAAAGGTTTTGCTCTAATATAAGTTAACTTCCTGATGGACGTATCTCAGCTGTCAGTTCAAAAGTAAAGTGTGTTATACATTATTTCTTATTTTTCAGAACTATTACCAACCTAAAGTCTCAAAATGGCAAAAATAAAGATAGATGTGTTAAGTAGAACACAACAGTGAGATTCCTATTCAAATGCTGAATTACTTTACTCCTTTAATTTGCTTGTGAGTAAACACAGGCAGAAATTTAACACAAATTTCAAATTTTAGTAACTAGGAAGAAGCATAATTATTTTTAAAAATAAAAGTATGAAATCTCACACATTTCTGGTACTGCAGGAGACAAGTATTAAAATACAAAATCAAATACAGCAAGACTTGTGATAAAATCATTGGAGTTAGCAATACTGCTACATCTTCTCTAAAACTTTCTAGATGATGTTTTAAAAACTCACTGAAACAGGAAAACACAAAGCTTTCAATGTGGGCTTCAACAATACAACTTCAATATGTAATCAATAATTTCACATACTGTATACAAGCATTTAATCTTCTATGAAAATATGTTTTAGTATTGCACATACTATAGAATTCATGGCAGTGTGTTAGTATCTCCAAAAATATAATCTCTGTGTTTTAAGGATTTTGTTGAATAAAGCAGCTTAAAACTGAATTAAATAAAACCTCCCCATTGCTAATCCTTATTAGTTGCCCACTTGCTGTTCTGAATGTACCAAACAACAATTTTAAAAAGACAGCTGTAAGGCAAAATGAGAAGCTGATCTCTATGAGTTTAGCCCTGGATGGTCTCAAAATCATTATAGAGAAGTAGAGGAGCAGTTATCTTGTCCCTACAGTGCAAAAGTCCCTATGGTCACCAGTTAAATGTAACCTTTAGAAGAAAACCCCCAATATTTCTTCTTAAATTGTGGATATAATCAAATTTGCCTATAGCTTCAATGGATATCTCACTTTAATGGTTAATTGCTCTTTATTACTTCAGTATCTGAGTATCTTTTCTAGTTTCATGGGAAGCTTCCTGGTTCCAAATGCACTCCTCTCTGACTTTCACTTCAAAGAAAAAATACATGTGTGTGGCGAGATGCATAAGAGAAAGACATCAAAAGTGGAGTATCTTAAAAAAAAGCCAGGCCAGAAATGAAAATCACGTTATTAATATTTCCACCTAAACTTGTACAAAATCAATACTAACAGCACTTCATTATGCAAATGAACTACTATGATCAATTTCTGCTCTAAATTATTTTGTGATAATTGATTTTGCTTCTTAATGTATCACAGCTGTCTAAAATCAAAACTATATTCTCCAGAAGGGGCACAGCCATACATGTACATATTTAAACTGCATCTTTATTAATCTTAGAAAATGCTATCTTTTAACACCATCAGACTCCAAGCAATGTGTACAAGATAGATATAAATCTGAGTTCTGACTGTGTCAGAAAAAAACAAGCTTAGCTTTCACAGCTCTTACACTGCCCTCTAATTTTTCAGCCCAGGGTATCTGTGTCATAAGGCTTTGAGAAACTCAATCTGTATGCAATGCAGATTTATCCAAATTCATTTTGCATTGGAACAATTGCTGTAGTCCAACATTTGCAGATTTTGTATCAAAAGAATGCAATTCTAGTTTAAAGGGGGCATAAAAGTCTTGTTCCTGAGATAAGATGAGGATTGTAGTGATTATGTTCCCAATGCCCAGGTGAAGCTAGTGAATACTCATTTAGGATATCCCCAAGAGTTATTGATAGAAGCCTTGCTTGTACCAAATACAATTTATTTTAGAAAGGAGTATTATGAAAGTAAAAAAATTTGCCACAGTGTAATAAGGTCCCTTCCTCAATCTAACGTAACAGGCTAGTAATGCAAATCTGATATATATTTTAGAAAGTGTTTCATAGGTTCCATTTACATAATGTGTTTGGTTGAATTAGAGGCTTCATGAGAATAATATATAAGAAAAATGTTTCTCACAGCAAGGGATAAATTGGTCCTTTTTGTTCACCAATTAGGAATGTAACCACTTTTAAAAATTGAAAATGCAACATTACAATGCATCACTGGAAATTTCCATAATAAGTAACTCACTCCTGTGCTTGGATTCCTTTTCATTAGAATTTTGTCAGCATGCATTGACTTAAATGAAAAAGAAAGGGGACCCTAAATGTTTCTGCTTCGTGTTACTACTGTTGGGTACCTGTGTGGCACAGCGGCACTGATAGAAATGCTTTCTGGTTCATAAGTCTTTTCCTCCTTCCCTCCAGAGCAGCAAGATGCAGATAATTCTCAGATAGACTACCACAGGATACTGGCTAAAGAAAGATATGAAGAATTGATCTTGTTTAGATAAGAAGTACTGTGAGAAATTAATTGTTCTAGTATATCCCAAAATCTCGTGATAGTTAATAATGTATTGCAATTTAGTCCAATGGCTATGGATATAAGAGGCTACTTAGCATAAGGAATTATTTGTAGACATAACAGTGGATCAGTTGATATGTCTTTCAATGCCTACTCAAAAATATATGGGGCATGTTGGGGTAGCTGAGCCCATCCCGGGACATTGGTGGGACAGCTCTGCTCTATGAAACCACCCCTTGGAAAGTGAAATGGCCTCTCCCTGAGTTACCATACCTGGATATGTTAATGCTCCTATATTCATTAACCTTAACTGGTTCCCTAACCCTATCCCTCGCTCCTTCTGTATCCCCCTGCCCCCCTCTCCTCTGCTGTGCCTCCTGCCCTCTGGCCAGTGCCCTATAACAAGGGTCTCGCAAGGCCATTCGGCCTCTTTCGCCTCTGGACCCCCTCAGGAATAAAGCGTCTTGGGACTCCATGCGTCTGAACCCTCTGTTTGAACCCTGGTAACTCACGAGCCATCAGCTGGGGGGAGGTGGATACTCGCCAGAACACCAGCTGGAGTAAGGGACAGAGCTGTCTGCACAGTACTAGGCTGTACTGGCCAGGGTGGTCTTCCAGAGCCTCCAAGACACTCCTGGTATAAGCAGAAGTTCCACCCGCCCCACACCTCCCCTCGGGACTGTGTTGGGGCACTTTGTCTCTTTCTTGGTCCTTACTCTTCATATTTTGAAAAAAAGCTAGACTGAATAAAGGTTAAACAGCACATGACATATATGAGACCATTATTTTTTAGAAAATGTGAGTAGCCACAGTCTGAAGCACTTTGGAGCAAGGAAAATGTCTAAGCCTGTAGAAATATGTGAAAATCATGCTGGACAAATCTCTGAAACCCCCTTGAGGTCATTTCTAGGTGACAGTTGGATTTTTCTCACCTCAATCTCAAAACCTTAACCAAGTCATAATAAAAACCTCAGCAGATGTCGATAAGGCTGCCTTGATGGGATTACAGTCAGTGAAGCAAAAATAGCCATGTGGGGTTCATTTCTCTGCAGTAAATAAATATGAATGCACACAGCTATATCAGAGTCTTTAACCCCACCTATGAGTACTATATTTATCATAAAACACTGCTGTATTTCTAGTACATTTTTCCACTTTGGCAATCTTCCTGTACTTCGAAAAGCTTACTATATAAGTACCGTGAAATAATTTCATTTATAAATGGATTTCTATGTCATTCCAAAACAGATCTGTGTTATGTTTCTGGTCAGCACCATTCAAGAAAAGGTGAATCACTGAAAAAAAGGTGTAAGAAAAAAAAAGGAAAATGTAAACTTTGATGACACAGACACTACAGGCACTCCTGCTTCATAAACAATCAAAAGAATTAAACAGAAATACAGTCCTTGAGCAGCAGTCAATCCGTTTTGGCTCTATCCTTGTAGCACAACAAAATTACAATGCCTAAATAAGCCAAATTATTCATCCATCATGTGGCTTCCTCATAGAACTGTATGTAGGAGAATATAGTCTAATTCATGCAAAGCTGGTGTCACTTCTGGCTTTCCTGTCTATCACAAACATTCCACAGTCTTATTCAAAGCTATTGAAAGAATTGCCTGTTTATGATACTTTAAGTGCATGGTGTTCTCACCATGAAAACACTTCCGGATACTTTCTGATAGAATATGTTATTAAAATCCATTAGAAAAAAGCTACTATTTCTAAATAATTTATATACAGAATATATATAAATATTGCCATAGTCATTTGTGGTTTAGAACTTACACAGTTTGGAGGAAAGTAGAGCAGCAAATCCTGCTTTTTAATGAGCAATATGCTATTGTGGATTAATAGAAAGAGTGACCTATCAATTGCAGGCAACCTGTGAGTAACAATGCAAGGATCAAGTATTTGGAAAAGGGTAGGCATTTGAAATGGGTGTCAAGACCTTACCAGAGAAAAGAAAAAGTACTAAGAAAAGTACTAAGAAAGTAGTATCAGTGATATGACTTTTCAGTCAAGAAACCATCTTTCATGGACTTTTAGGAACAAAAAAAGTACATCCCTACTTCTCCTTTCCTAAGGGATGAAAATATATCTTTACATAGGCTGTGCTAATTAAAAATCCCAGTATATATAAATACAGTATTATCAGAAAACTAACATATTAAATCCCTTAAAACAATAACAATGAAAAAAACCAACCTGTTTTTTTTTTTTTTTGTTTTGATCACTTGCCACACAATGCATCAAAGGTCTTGAAATGAAGGTTGTGAACACCATGTGACATCACTGTGCGAGCTTAAATTTTCTGGCTGTGCTTCTGTATAAAAATGTATTCTGACCCACAGCTGTTAACTTAAAGAGGCATCAGCAACTGAAATCTAACCTATTTTCTCCTCTATTATGTTACATGTTTTCCTCTAAAATGTGCTTTCATGTTTCTTATTTCTACTTGAAAGCAGCGCCAAGAGGCCAGAACCCAGAAACAGCCTGACAGTAAAAAACCAGAATATAAGAGGAAAAACCAGGCATGCTTAAAATTAGTGCACATGATGGCAAGCACTCCTTTCAGCAGTGTTCCTGTTAACTCTGTTGTTAAGGGTTTTTCCAGGCTATGGAAATGATACACATTATTGCCTGTAAAATCTCTGATCACTGCGGCAGGCAACAGCACCTGCCGCCCGAGGACACGGGCAAGGGAATTCTATGTTACATGCACTGGTACATTCAAATTAGTACCTGGTACTATGTGTGTGCTCTGCTTGCTCAGACAGGCCTTGTATGAGCTCTGTGTTCAGACACAATAACCACCCTTGCCAATAATAGCTGAATCTTATATCAAGGAGTAGACGGTGATGAGGCTAGAGGAGAAACTCATCCTGTAATCTTTCAGATTAGCTGTTCACAGCGTTCCTCTGCACAGCAAATAACGGATGAATCAGACATGCTCTGAAAAGAGATCAGTAGAATCTGCTCCTTTTCCTTCATCTGTGCTTGTAAAACCTCACTAATGCTCCACTGGAGAGAAAAGGAAAAGACCTTGGTAATGGAAGCAAAAGACGACAAATGTGAAAAAAGGAAGCAGCCCATAAACTGCCCTAACCCAGGCCCTGTTTTGCTTGCTAGTTACCCTTTGTATCTTGCTGAGCTTCAGCTTACTGTGAACCAATTCCTCCATACTGACTCTTTGGCATGCAATGACCTCCCAAACCTCTGTCACTTGTACCCTCAGCTTTTGCCACCAGCGGGTGGCAAATGCTTCTTCCACCCTTGCCTACATTTAAGCTGTGTCACAGCAGGCTTTCTTCTCCTCTGAGACAGCACACAGCCCTTAGCAGCACAGGCAAAATTGCACCTCCCTGACAGTCCACAGCAATCACACCCTCCTGGTAGCCCAAGCTGTCTTCCTTTCACAAGCCCTTAACTTTCTGACTAGAGACACATAGTAAGAAATCATTTGTTTCTCAGGAAAAAAACCCATCAAGGTAACCAATGAAGCTGGGAGAATGATGGGATAACGTTCAACAACAAGAGGAAGAAGGCCCAACTTCACCTATACCATTTTCAGCACCACACAATCCTTCAGTAATTAAGGATGAACAAATGAAAAAAGTCAAAATGCCTTTGTACCCTAATGGCATTTTATTATTCTGATTGGTCCTACTGGGCCTACTGAGGTACTGTTGATTTCTTTCAAGAATATAAACCTTATTTGGTAACCTTATTTTAGTTGTACTGTCTACATGTATTCTAGTAAAATTAACATTGTCAGATAATGTTCTCATGTCACTGGAATGAAATTGTCCATGCTGTTAAATTGTTAGAATAGGCCCTGACATGGTTTTTAGGCTTGCCAAATAGCAAAGTCCCTAACAGTTCTTGGGCATAGTCCAGGGATTGCTGTGTGCTGTCTCCAACAGGCAATGGCAGTCTGCATGTGGACACTCTGGTTTAGAAAGCAAGAGTCCCATAATACAGATTTATGACAACAGAGCTTTAGTCTGGGACTGTTTTCTTATTACCACATCTTACCAAATTATTTTGTTTTCTTACATTCCATTCCCAAAATCAAACCTTTTTAAGATAGCCTGTGAAAAACTATATTGTCTGTAAACATTATATAGAAGAATGTTCCTAACACAAAGGACAAGACACAATCATGAGTCCTTTTTGCCTTCTTGGGGATGCTTAAATCCCTGGAAAGGTACAGGAGGAAAAGAATATTGGATATCATCTTAAGGGATGCTATCATATCATACTTTTCATTCCCTGGAAGCCCAGGAGGGACTAGAACTTCTGGATAAAGCATGCCTCCACTGTATAAATTTCAGTTACTCACTTCCAGTTAGCTTTGAAAATACACCCTGGTGCATGAACTTTAGGACTGTATTTCTTAACATAGAAGAAAAAAAGACTGGAAAACAAGGTAAGGTAGAGAAGTGGGAAAGAGGGAGAGGAAAGAAAGATGGAAGAGGGAACAGAAGATAGAAGTGATACATTAAGTGCATTTACTCTTAAAGAATTATCTTTCATAACCTTAATATTATGTTTTATGCTTTTTCTCATCTTTCTTTTCAAATATGGATATTCAATTTATGTGATGATCCAAACAATAACTTGAGGGTGCTTCCCATTAAATGAGTCTTCAGTCCAAACCAAAGATATGATTATTATCTTATAAAAAATCCCACCCTAAAGCTATTGTTATAACAAGACATTTCTTTATAGAAATCCCTTTTTTTGCTCCTCGCTGTCTTTAAAATCTACAGATAGTATTTTATTCTTTCCACCTCAAGGCAAATACCTTAGCATAAACGTCAAGATGCAGTTATCTGAGAACACCTTCTACATTAGCACCTCCACTCAAAGGAAAGAACAAACCTTGGGCTGGCAAGTCTCACAGAAGGCATGCTGACTTGGCAGATTTTAAGTGTTCAAAGCAGTCAATTATCTTTAATAATTTGAAGAAAATAGTTTGCAAGATCCACCAAAAAACTGTACTAGTACTGAAAGTGGCTTCTTTGTGTCATATTCATATTGTGAATTTCTGTTTCCGATCTTATTATGGCTGTTTGTCACAACTGTACAATTTAAATGCCCAACATGCACTCAACTCTATGCTTAAATTTAATTTACCTCCTTCTTCTTCCCTACATGACAACTTTCAGTATATAAAAGCATAAATGGAATCAACTTTCCCACTAGAAAAACCAAGAACCACCACGACACCCTCCCCACCCAAATTAAGTTGTAAAACCAAACAAATTATTATAATGTTTGGGAAGTGTAATTTCTGAATTTGTAACTGGGACAATAAAAATATGCAGAAAATTCTCAAGATTTACAGTTATTAAACTCAATTCAAAAGAGGATTCCAGAAGCTCAAATAATTTTAGGTGCCTGTTTTCTACTTAATCTCAGCATCCATTTTCATTAGTTTCATACTGCCTAGTTGGAGGCTGGCTGGCTGGTCTTCTTTCAAGGACCTACAGTGTGTATGAGGTTTCAGGTAATGTACTGTTCTTTGTACAGGAGTACTCAGGAAAAATCCTCTCCCTACCTGACCTAATAATTTGTGTTACTCTAAGGAAGACTGACATCAATCTAAATATAACTTTGGATTTCTATAGGAATACCAGATGTTGATATCCAAACAATGTGCAGAGTACAGTGAAAGTCAATAACAAATAGACACATTTGAGATTTACCCCTCTCCTACACTTACTGAATACTGCAGGAATGGAAGAAAGGGTATTCACAATACTGCTTTGTAATATCACCTCTGACAATCTTCTGAAAGCTGTTTGTGATGCTAACAAGAACTGACTTATGACAGAAGACACATTGTAGGAAAAAAAAAATGTGGCAGCCATTTCTTCTGTTCTTCAAGCAGAACAGGTTTTCAGATCATGAAATAGTGATATACTATTCATATAAATGTCACAGAACTTATATGAAGACACTTACTGGAAAACGAGTGTGCTTGAAAGGGCACATATCTCAGGGATCTCACTAAAATTTCACTTTTGTCTCTCTTTCTCTTGTTTTGGTAAAGCAGCTGACTTCCCACCTCACACGTAGCTAATTATATGGATTGACACAGGGTGAGGGAAAAGTCATATGGATTTTTGATCTTACCCTCTCCTTGTCCTCACTGAGCATTTGCTTAAAGAAAAGGATGCAGCAAGCAAATTCTGCAACTTTCACATAGGGGACATAACAGCCACAATTATCAGCACTAATGAAGAGTTTTGACTCATGTCTACCTACGGCTTTTCCACAGAGATTATTCCTACTGACTCTTCTGTTACACACTCTCTCTGCTAGAAGAAGTAACCAGGCTTCAGGAAAGAAGACAGGTTATAGGTAGAAATTTGATATACATCCCAGTAATTTCTGAGGAAAATAAAAGAAATATAAATTCAGAGATATTAAAAGGCATTTACTAAGGCAAGTTATCTTCTGACTTCAACTTCCTTTTGACAACTCACTGAACACACCATACTTAACTGCATATGAGCTGGGGTCTGGATTACAGTCTAGCTATCAGGAAACAAAAAAGAGGAATAAAAAGAACAAGGAAATAGAATGGAAAGCAAGGAAACCAATAATTTGACATAATAATAAATAAAACTTGCTTGACATGTGAAATAGTAACCTGGAGATGCCCTGCAACCAATATACATAATATCACTACTTAACTTCATCACCCACCTATATTTATTCACAGGCTGATCAAACCATAAACAATATACACAAATCTTTCACTACAAATTGTGGATTTCTTCCATTGCCATGGCAAAGAAAGTATATTTGCACACGGGTTCTAAGAGCTGGCTCAGCCCTAATAATTTGTGCACCACTAAAATATGTTCAAGTTTGGGCATTGGGCACACATTTGGATTCTGTGACAGAACCCTTCCTGCTCCTTTTCTTGTTCAGTGAGCAGAGATACTTTATTATGCAAAACATACTGACAAAACAAACAAACAGAGCATCACTTAATTCAAAATGCAGCCCAAAATAACAAACATTTCCCAAGAGAAAAGTTTATGGAACTCTTGCATTTTCTCTGTTTCAAATTACAGAACAACACCTGAAAAATATGACAACCCCACCTTGGTATTTACCAATGATCACTGGAAATTAGATCATTCACCAATCCCTAGTCTCTACTTTTAAGCAGATATGCAGACTGTTGCACTTTCTCTAAACAGCTACGACATTAGATACGAAAACTGTACTCCAAGGGTTACTATTTACCTTTAAGTTTTACTTAGAGTTTTTATAGTCATAAGTTCTTAAAAAGCAGGGCTGTTTAAAAGAGGACATTCACCTACTTTGTTTCAAAAAAACCTCAAGCAAATCAGAATACAGGGAGATGACTTGATTAGATTTTGGTTTTTACTTAAGATGCCATGCAAAAATAACCTCTGAGATTGGTAAAAAATAAACAGTGTGTTTTTATGTTAGCAATCAAGAGAAAAAAATACATTTAGTAAACTGTCGTGTGTAGAAATAAGGAAAAAAACCCTGAACCACAAAAATGCAGATTTCCTGCCTCAAAACCCTTAGAGATGCTTAGAAAAAAGCTATTCTTAAACTAGAGGAGTATTGCTTCTTTATTATGTTTCAAAATCATCTAAAATGCCACATGGTATATGGCTCCATTCACAGAATAAAATGCAATAACTTCCATGGGATATTAAATTCCATATCCTAGGTTACAACTCATGTACATGACCCATGTAAAACATTATTCAATCACACTATTATCGAGTTTACATGTAACAATACTGAGAAATGAAATGTCAATAGATATTTGATATTTAATTTTAAAATAATTCTAATTTATGTATTTTCTACCACATATATCATATACCTTCAAACTCTAGTCTCACAAAGACAGAAACTTTTCCAGTCATAATGAAGAGAACCTTGAAACTCAGTGATGAGAATTGGAGGGCACATAGAAAATGCAGCTGTTCAAATTATGTTAACAAGTAAAGACAGTAAGAGAACAAACTTGTCTGAAACCATACATCCTCCTCTCCCTACCATTTAATGTCTTAGAAAGTAGTTCATACATAGAAGTTATGCTTTCTTCAAGAGAAAGGGGTCTTGGGCTCAGCCACACTAATTTCTAAACAGTTTTCACAGCATAGATTTTGATTAGCGCAAAAGCAATGAATGAATCTGCTAAGAATTTTGTGTTGCTTCTCTGCAGCTAAAACAAATGCATTGCATTTCTGCAAAAGAACAATTACATCACAGCAATGAAAGACCACACAGAATACTGGCATTTAAGTTTCCAAAATGACTAACAGAAAAGTTAAGACTTGTCACTTCTTTCCTAGATGTGGTTCTGTTTGAATTATAACCAATTGCTAAAATGTCATTTACTTTTTCTGACCACAATTTGGCCTTACACTTCTTTGAATAACTACAAACATATAATTCAATGTGAAAAATAACATCTTATAGTGACAGGGGCAGACCAGGTGTTTTAATCACATCTAAAAAATTTAATTGCACAGCAGCTGCATACAGAAAACATGTTTGCACCTGTACATCTGCTTAATTTTAGCTGGAAACATTCTGCTTAACATTCATTGGACAGTGTTGCATTTTTAAGTGGAGGGTGACAGAAAGTTCATTTCTGAACTAAAATTAACTGAGAAAAGTTTTACTGAAACTTCCTTCTCTGTCAAAATGGTATGTTTCTCCCTCTCTGCCAACTACTACAATCAACATGTTTCTCCTATCACTTATTCAGGAGTTTGGGGCACTGGTTAAGGCCAGTGAATCTCACTGCTGTGCACTGCCTGACCTGATTTAGAGTTCAGAATGAGAGAGCAAAAAGTGTATCAGCCAAGTTAAATCTGTGAGTGCAATAAGGCATCATTTTTTAGGATGCTCACAGTGCTACTATTTACATGAGGCTTCCTAGCAGTTACATCTGGCTACACAGGTACTAGGGCAGACTCTGCCTCACTCCTTCTTTGGGGCAACTTCACAAGCTGGAAGCAATGTGCAGACCGAGTAGAAAAAGATAAAACCAAAGCAAATATAACCCTTGAAATGACAACTACTAGAAATAGTTCACAGTCCAACTGTATGGATTCAATATAAAGCTCTTATAGAAACTGCCAAACCCTGCGAGTATGACTGATCCCCCAAAAAATGTTCAGGCCAATTCTTATCCAAACTGACTCACACATTCTCCATTATATAAGGTACAAATTATGTTTCCCACTCTGTGGAACATTAGCTACCCTGACAGTGATCTGTTCAGCCATGTGTGATTCATTAGGTTTTCCTTCTGTTTCTGAACATGAGCTGCAGAAGAGAGCAGCCCTTGAACCCCAGCCTGCTTTGGCAAAGTGTGAGAAGTCAATGACATTTCCTTCTCTTGTGGCATCAGAAACCCGCAGCCCCCTGGCGCTCTGAATCACCACGCTACACGTGCTCGGCTGAGCGCTGGAGTGGCGCAGGTTTTATAAATAGTGCCTACATAGGGTTTCAGTGTACTTGGGCAAAGGACATTTTTATTTGAGGACTGGCCTCACTACAGACAGCCTTGTTACAAGGGGTGAGGTTTATCGGATTAGAAGCAACACTGTTAGTATTCAGGACACATTTCCAAGTGCATATGACATGTCAGCTGCTTACATATCTTCCAATTCTGCTTCACATATTCCTTTTAAAGTTAAACATGAAGTGACAGAACTGTAGAAATATCTGTGTCCTGCACTGTGTGAACATAACAGCTAAAAAAACCACCTTGACATGTCAGCTGACAACAGAATAAATATCCCCGATCTCTGTTGAGGCATTGTGATTCCTAACATCAACTACTTGTAACAGAGAGGAGAACTGAAAATACAGAATCAGGAACTTCATGATTAAATACATATATAAAAAAACATGAAGAAATTTGTTTGCATTCCCCCAGTCAGAGTTTCAGCCTTTGCTTCTCTTTGTGTCTGTACATCTACCTATTATACTTTACAGAGACATCCCAGAGATCTAAACATATGACTAGCTAGTTGTTTATTTCAGGTATTTGTAGGTATTTTCTTTTTAAAGATATTTGCCTGCATCTTCTATTGACAGATACAACACTTTCAGCAGCTAGTTCTTCAATCATTTGAATAAATGAAGCACTCGCTGCAGCAACTCACTTTCCTCCAAAATTAATTCCCTACTACTTTGTTTTTTTCTCTCTGTCCTCCAGATTCCTCCTTCAACACCTCTCTAGTTCAATCTTCAGCTATGATTTTCAAATCAAGGTCAATTTGATGACCTTGAGTTTCTACGGGGCAAAGAATCTAGTCCAAAAAAGAGGATGACCCTCCCATGAAAGTGATGCTAGAAGATATTTTTCCTGTTAATCTGGGTCTGTATTTATTGTACAAACTCCAACTTCTAGGAACACAGGGACAACAGGTATAGATTCATGTATGATAAACACAGCACACTGTATATTGCCAAAGGATTTCTTCTTAGCTTTATTCACATTTAATTTTACATTCAAGTAACTACTAAGAAAATTTTGACCTTTCAGAGTTCAATTTTTGCAAAGCTATATGATGAAATGAGACCTTTCTTTTACCCAATAGTTGGTTGGTGGGATTGGATATGTTATGTACACTCTTGGCATGGGGTGGGAATGGGGGTGGAATGGAACTGTACCTCTTTAAAAGCCACCCATGCCCACATGATCTTCAACATCCTGCACATGCTGTAAATTGCATGGGAGATGTTTCTCATGTACCTTGAAAGGTGAAGGGCTTCAGCAACCTTGTGAAGATTCTTATCTGTACTCAGAGGATGGGGCCTAAATTTAATCTTGCTTAGTTCTGCATTAATCAGAACTGACTACACACTGAGGACACTGAAAGTGTAGTCAGTTGTAAAACCAGTGGGAGATCAAAATTTTCTGGTAAACAAAGTACTAACAACTCTCTGTCATGGTGTTTCTCAGATAATGGGTGACAAATGGAACAACTGGGAAACAGCAGTAAAAATGTCACATATTAATGGAACAGTCTTAAGGAGGCCAAAATCTTCAGTCAGGTCTTATAGGTAACAACAGAGCACATTTTAAAGATAAGATGAAAGGTGGCCTATTACAAAAATATCTGTCTTCAAAATGGGCAAAGAGGCCACCTGAAAAGTTTGAGGAACTCCTAGCCAATTTATCCAAATTACTTGTTTTTCTTTTATTATTCACTACAGTTATTTGTGCAAGCATCTTATATTCCAGAAGGTCACTATTCTTATCTGTCATAGATATTGCAAAAAAGTATAGCTAAGATAAAACTGATGCACCTGTTTCTGGGAAGCAAGTACCTTCAAATGTTTTCTGATGGTAATATTAATGCTCCACAGTAGAGGTGATACTTAATCACCCTAGAAACCAGCCATGTCAGTGCAGTATAGAGTTGCTATGTGAAATGTATAAATGTGTAATTCTTGACCCAAGTGATAGAGGAACAACAAGAAAAGGTGCTCTGCTAGATGTCACACTTTTAAAAACTGAAGGGCTTGTTGGGGATGTGAGGGCTGAAGGCAGTCTTGGCTGCAGTGCCCATGAGATAGTGGAATTCTGGATCCTGAAAGAAGGAGGCAGAACAGAATGCAAGATTACAACTCTGGGCTTTAGGAGAGCAGACTTCAGCTTCTTCAAGGACACCAAGTTGAATGTGAGTCAGCAATAAGCTCTTGCCATAGAAACAGCTAATGGTATCATGGGCTGAGTTAGGAGGCGTGTTGATCCTACTGCTCTACTCAGCACTGATGAAACACACCTGGAGTGCAGGGTCCAGTTCTGTGCTCCTCAGTACAAGAGAGGCATGGAGCTACAAGAGAGATTCTAGCAAAGAGCCATTAAAATGATTAATGGACTGGAGCATTTCCCATATGAGGAAAGGCTGAGAGAGCTGGGACTATTTAGCCTGGGAAAGAAAAGCCTCAACGGAACATCATCAATGTATAGAGTCTGAAGGGAAGGTGTAAAGAAGACAGACAGGCTTTTTTTTGTGGTGCCTGGTGACAGAATCAGAGGCAAAGGGAATACACTGAAACACAGGAACTTCTATCCAAACATAAGGAGAAACATTTATACTGTGAATATGACCAAGAACTGACACAGGTTGCCCACAGGTTGTGGGGTCTCCATCCTTGGAGATATTCCAAAGCCATCTGGAAAAGGTGTGAGCAACCTGCTCTAGGTGATCCTGCTCTAGGTGATCCTGCTTGAGCAGGGGCCTAGAACAAAAGACCTTCAGATACTCCTGTTAACCTCAACTGATTTTTGAGTCTGTGATTTTGTGAATGAGGTATTATCAAACAATAGAACAAAGCTAAAAATGACTATATTTCATAAGAGTAATGGAGAGTTGCACTATTCATTAAGAAAAGGCGACTAACTGCAACTGAGTATGGCAACCCAAAACTGAAGAGTGTGCAAAAGGGGTTCTGAGCAATGTACTTTTTAAACAAAAGAGTTATGAGGGAGGATTATTCTATTTTGGTCATGGTGGGATCACACGTACTAACTTTAGCAAGCACAGTATCCTTTCACTCCCATGAGAAACAAAACTGCTTGCAGGGCTCCTCTGTACCCTTGTTTAATCTGTGACACTGCAATTGGAATTTGTCACTCTAGGAGCTACATCTGATGTTACAGCCTGAAGCGGAGCTCAACCAAAATAAACAATCTGCTCTATTCTGCTTAGACTAATACGACAGTGATGTAAGCCCCAGCACAGTGGAAAATGCATAAATGGGCTGCCACACAGCACACGCACACATGAAAACAGCAACACAGCTCACAAGTTTTATTACTAATACACATCATGTGTAAGAAGCCTTTCTTGGACTTTGGCTTTGCTATGAAACAGTATTTTTTGTGTGTGTTAATGTGGAAAATACGCTTATTATTTCAAAAGACCCTAGGAACTTTGTGCTGCACAGAGAAAACATATTTTTCTTAAAAAAAAAATAAAATAGTTGAGTCAAGAATTTGCTTCATCACAACTTGTGAACAGTTATTAGAGTGGGAAAGCTGAACAGGATTATTTTATCATAAACATCCCACAGTGACTCAACTGTGCAATATTTGTCCCAATATCTTGTGTTTGAATACAGTATTTTCCCTTCCTCCTCTGTATTTCTCTCTCTCTGGTATTTGATTTAGGGCCTCTGGAGCTTTGCCAATGCTAGGCTGTTTGTTCCAGTTACACACACAGGCTCATTTATGCAAATAGTCATGTTGAAACCCTAATCTGGTTATTTCTTCTACTCAGGATCACTTCATCAGAAGGAGGATGGGGAGGAAAATGCTGTACATAGTTTTGTTAAATTCATCAGCCAGAATGTCTGACCTTACATCTCGAGCCTTACATGCAGTCATTTTTCCTTTTCTCTGTCCCCAAGCTAAGAAAGCCCTGCAAAGGCAACTGACTGAGCAGGTCACATTTTTCTATAAAGTTACAAGAGGTTATCTTGTTCAAATAATTTTATTTCAGGAAAAAAAGAGGATGCAGTGAAAAGGAAAGCAACAAGGTCACTTCAATAACATCACAGAATATTTTGTAACTGCCTTACTATTCGTATATTTTCATCTTCAAAGACGAATTTTCAGATAACGCATTTTTATACAAAAAGGCAAGAAAACCCAGCAACAGCAACAAAGATAATTATGTGAGTAAAGTAGCTCATGAAAGTTAAGGACCTAAGAGCAAAACCCTTCTCTCTTGACATCAGGCACAATTTATATAGCCCCAGTGCAAGCTTTCCCATATTGTCCTGCCAGTGACCTCAGCCCTCATCTGTAAAATCATTTTCTCAAAGGACATGAGGTTATCTGTTCTGGGTGAGAGCTCAGCTCCTGCTTTCCTTCTCATCAGGGACCTCTACATGAGCCCAGCTAAAGCGTAACAGCTAAAATTTAAAATGAATGCTATGGAAGACACTTAAAAAGCAGTGGCCACGCATTCGCATTCTGCAGACACAGCTGGCCTTCTCCAAAGCCCCTGCCCTGCTCCCTGCCTTGCTGGCAGCCCAAACCAGGAGCCGTCTGTGCCCCCTGTTGCTGCAGAGCTGGGCGCTGGCCAGGCAGGGCTCAGCCCGCACCTGGCACTCCGGGCCGGGCCGTGGCACCACAGCACTGCACTTCCAGCAAGCTTAGAAAGCCCCTTGGTTTTTCGAATTCTTACTTTAAGCAGCTTCTTCCACTACATCCTACGACTAAAGGCATGGTGCTCTGCGTGCACTTGTGTGTATTCTCAGGCTGTATCTCGGCCTGGATGTGGGTATTTCCCAAAGGCTCCCTTTCCCCCACCAGCAGCCTCCAGACAGCCGAGGTACTCGGATCTGCCCCTAGATGGGGATACTGTCCGCAAATCGCTGCGCTGGGATTACAAATTCAATTCTCCCAGCACAAGAAACTAAAATTAAGTACTGACTATTTATTAATCTCTGGCCCATTTATGAACCCCCTCATCCTTCTTACATACTTCTCTGGGCTGGCACACGCCAGGGATCACATTAAAGCCTTTAACTCTCTCTCATCCCTTTTCTACACTGCAATAAGAGCTGTTTTCCAATCACATAAAACTAGACAAAAAAAGGAAGCAGCTAATGGCTGCTCAGAGAAAACTCTGGATGCTTCCTAGATTAGCAGCAGCCAGCAAGTTATGTAGGGACAATTCTGTCATGAGAACTGACACATTTCAACAAGATATAATATTGTTGAAAACACCAAGGGGTTGCATGTGTTAATTTTTCTGTTAACTCATATGGCACATAGTATCTTTCACATTTATTACCAAGCGAGTTATCTTCTTCATATTATTTTCTTTTTTCCAGCTTGACAATTTTCTCAGCTGGTTGCAACTAACTAGCACTATACTGAAAAGTCAAAGCAAATCCCTAGAGAATAAGTTTGTTACCCAAATAAAATAATTTCATTATTTTTTCCATGTTTTTAGCAAGATATCAAAAGTGATTGCACATAGCAGAATGAACAGTGATGATATAAACAGAACAAACAATTTAGTTTGCATAGTTACAGGTCCCTTTCCACTTCATTGCATCAGGAACCTGTTCTGTGCTGACCTGCCCCTCTTAAAGTCATTTCCACTTACCCTTGGAGTGCAACTCTGTCATATAAAGTGGAGATATTTTATATACACTATGTGCAAGTATGAATGGACAAAGGCATGAAGCAAAGAATTCATTCCTCTGTACTGGTCTCTGCCAAAGTGATTATTATGGTATTTTTTTCTACTTGAGAGAGATATTCTGCAGTTTGTTTCTTAGAATTTCTTCTAGAAAATCTGTATGTTCAACTTTATGTAAAATAAATTTATAGAAGAGCTGTTGGTACTTCTGTATGAAAAGATTAAATGACTCCATGATAAGTAAAGAAAAAAAAAAAAGAAAAAATGAAAAGGAATAAACAGCATGCATAGTGAAACAAAGCAGACAATCAAACAGAAGTAGACAGAACAATTATAGATGTCTGAATAACACTCCAGATGGCATTTTGGGCATCACAGTTAATAAGCAGGCTGTTTCAGGGGACCAGCATGTTAGCACATTATTGCAACAACTGGAAACCAGCAGCTGAAGCATGTCTGCCTGATTATCCAGGGAGAAAGTTACATGCAGTAGCTAAATCCGAAGAAATACGGTGCCTGAGTGCTTACTGGTATGATGGGTTCAGGAACCCATTTTTCTTAACAGTAATGTGCTTAAAAGAAGTTACCACAGACATAACTACCACTCACTTAATGAAGAAGAATTCTCAGGCCAGTTAATCTGGTCTAAGTTTGAGCATTTAGAAAAGATATCTTTTTGACATTAATTACCCAACTCTATATATATTAAAAATTTTTAATTCTGCTCAGATGAAAATGAAGCAGGTCCCTACGCTCTTCTCTCTCTGTGCAAATTAATTTTAATAAAAGCAACAATTACAGCTGAAAGGGAGTTTATGCTACAATTTCATTTTATTTCTTTTTTCACCATTGGAATCTGAAAATGACTTCTGCAGTTGCAACTGTTGAGGTTGAATGTTAAATTGCATGCCAAAATAAGCTTGATATCTTGTCACTTATCTTCTCAAATGAAATACATCATCTTCAGTACAGCAAGGAGTCCCACTGCTGATACGCAACCCTCAGGAAATGTATTTCAGGGATGGAAGGTCTGATATTTCCATCAAGTAGAAAGACTCTTAGCAACACCCATACCATAGTAAGTCCTAAACCTATTCTAAAATGGCAATTCTGTGAAAACGTAATGTATGATATTCTCCCAAATGTCAGAAATAATGCCTTTTTATTTCAAATTTCAAATCAAGGTTATACTGTAGAACTCTTACTGATCCAAAATCAGAGATCAACTCCACGGTTTTAGCTCTGGAATCGGAAGCTTCAGCACTGAATATCTTCATACTTTTCCTTTGATTCCAGTGTTTAGGTTTCCCCTCAGGTCTCTTTGTACTTCAAGAGATCTACACATAAAAATCCTAACCAAAAACCCAAAGCAAACAAACACACAAAACAAACCCTTAACAGTAATCCCTGAGATATTAGCAAAGTAAATACAAGTACTTTTAATAATTTCAGTAGCTCATGGTATGGTTTTAACTGCCTGCACTAAAAAAATACAGATCTTGACTGCTCCTGGGTTTGCAAAAAATTCCCTTATAAGTGCTGTAGAACACATTTGTCAATTAAAGCATTTGCAGAGCCATCCTACCTTCCTAAGGACATTAAATGCTTGTTCTGAAAAGAGCAAATAAATATATTATGATGGGGTTTTTTTTCTTGTTGGTTTGGTTGGTGCGTTTTGTTTTGCCTTTTTTTTTTT
>VZTJ01001769.1:1614510-1738484 GCA_013397795.1 Orthonyx spaldingii | reverse complement strand
TTTTTTTTTTTTTTTTATACTTATGTACATCCTGAGTGCAAAATCTGGGATTGTCTTTGTTAAATTTCATACAATTGGTAATTGACCAGTCCTGTCATTGTCCAGGTCCCTCAGCAAGGCCTCTCTGCTTTCAGGGGAGTCAACAGCTCCTCCCAATTTAGTATCACTGGCAAACTTAGTACACCTTTGAGTAGCTTGTCTACATTTCTGCTAAAAGAAAGTAACTACAAAAAAAATCTAGAAAGACTGTCATGAAAAAAACAGAGGTAGGGGCTTTGCTTGGTAATTTATGCTAGGTAAGACATGCATCCTGATTTGACAGGGTTCTGTGGATGGCAAGATCTTGTCTTTTTTCTTCACACTCCATAATTTTTACTGGCAGATGAAAACAAACAAAAAAATCCACATAAAAGCAAAATGTAACCTGAAAAGCTAAGAAATCAAACACAAGCCAGGAAACAGAAAAAGGTATTTGTTCTCAAAATGGAAGTTTACATTACACACTTTAAGCATAATTAATTAAGATGTAAACTCAACAAGGAAAATCAGAGTACTGAGTATTATTTATGCCCAGTTTGATTAAGTAAACTTTGTGGAAGAGGTTTTAGCATTTCTTGGACTAATTCTGAAACACTGCATGCCAGATAAGCCACAAGGGAAAGAAGAGGCATAAAAAGAGCCCGAAAATTTAAAGGCTGCCAAGTTCTCTATTGTCAGTTCAAGAATTCCCATCCACCCTGTACATAGAAATCTTCTTGAGCAGCATCTAAACTATGGAAGTAAATTATGGAAACACTAAAGAAACATAAAAAAAAAGGTGTTACAGAAGTTTAGTTTGCCATCATCAGAGCAATGTCTCACACACTTGCTCTGGAGGAGATGTAAATAAGATATGGTCCACCTCTACCAGACAGGATTTTAATGGGGTTTAGATCCTAATACGCTTTGGCATTTCTCTGACCTCCTTTATATTATGAGCACGTTGTTCCTCTTCTCTATCTTATGTATCTCCCTTTATATGCTGCTAAAACATTTGACAAAACTTCCAGAGACTTCTGCCATTCTATTATTAATCTCCTTATCAGTAAAATAATGAGTTAAACTAATTTTCCTTAAAAAAATCACAAGAGATAACATAAAACCTTTCCCAAAGTCCAAGAACCCAAAAAAGATCTCAAAATTATGATTCAAATCTTGTCCAGATTATTCTTCTGCTTTTTCTTTCTTCTGTTATTTGTCCTAAATGTCTTGGTTTTTTTTTTCCAAGTCCACATCATAATTTCTTGAATAGCTAACAACATAACAAAGAGGAGAAAGCAGAAGAAAGGTTGTCCTCATGAAGGATATTTTCACCCAGACTGCATCGGCAGAAAATCACCACAATCCTGAAACAGTACATGAAGCCATATCATGGACTCTGTTTAGGCACAGCAATATGCTATCTATAGGCTGTCTTCAGTGGAAATCAGAGATTTAATTCAGAAATATTTCTTTGAATGGATTCAGTGATCCTCAACATTAAGATCACTTAGGAACCACTAGCAAAGGTGGCTTCTGAGTTCCAGAGTTTTTCAGGATTTTTCAGTAGGAATCCCTCGTACTAAAATAAATCAAAGTGTTTACAACAGAAGGAAGATACTCATGGAGCTTCTATGAATTGTCAGCTCATGAAAATGTCACTGTTTTACTAGATGTTCTTAGATAAAGTTGACTACTATTCATTATTTGAATTATAGCCATACCAGAAGACACAGGGAAGAATGAAACCTCATTGTGCTGGGCACAATATAAAATAGAGAATGAAAGACAATTCCTAACATAACATAGATAAGAATCTAAATAATAAAAGAGGCAAAAAGGCATTGGCAAATAATACGACTTGTCTGGAATAACAGGCACCTTTTTTACCAGAACAACAGAGACAGCATGTAGGTGACCTGAATCAGGATGAGAGTCTGATACCTGTGGTTCACAGCATCACAGTGGGAACAGAATGAGTGTCTTTCACAAACAATCTAAATCAAGACATTTATCTCAAACAGAGAAAAATTACCAGAGCCTACAATTACTATGATTGCCATGGTCACAGGCTCAGGGAATGGAATATCCTTCTTACATTCTCAGGAAAATTCAAACTGTGAAAAATGTACTCATTTCTTGGAAAGACATGCAAAAGAAAAAGCAATTAGGCAACCACTTTTATCTGTGGAGAGATCTGCATCAATACCATACAGTGATGGTGGATGGAGAAAGATGATTCTACAGAAGCTTCCATTGAAATGGTTGCTGGGACCAGCAATAGGAGAGCAGAATATCATAAACCAGAAGGAAACTGAATTCATTGATAAACTTTGAATACGAGTGTTTTGCTGAGGAAAGTAGCACTTACTAAACAGACAACAAGATTAATCATCTGTTAAAGTTAAAAAAAAAAAAAAAAAGATGGTGTCTTAGGTTACTAATGAAAATAGTTTATTAATGTTTAATCTTCTTCCTTGTGAGGCACAGTAAAACCCCACAGTTCAGTATGATTAGAGGCCTTTTGTTTGTTTTTCATACTGAAGATCTTGATTTTGAATAGGTGGGAAGTTGCTCAGGAAAAAAGAGCCTGTCAGAGCACAGGTGAAAACTTTTCAAGTTCACAATTGCTCTATATCTCTCTCTGGGCTCTCAGTCCCTGATTTTCAACATATTCATATCATTGTGTCATCAGGATTGTTGTTAATATAATGCTGCAGAAAAATGAGCCTGTAAAATGAACTGCTAAATCCCAGCTTTATTCTCTAATGACTGCCCATCAAAAATGTTCTGATTACCTGTCAAAGAGAAGATGTTTTTAAATTTCTAGTTCTTCAAGCAATGTGGGAACCCAAAAATCCCAGCACTGCTGCCTTTGAGAATCACACCAGTAAGAAAAAATAAGTAATCAGAATGTAGCTGACAATCACAATAATTATGCCAGCAAAGTGCAATAACTTGCACCTTTATAGCAATTATGTGTTTCCCAGTTAGAAAAAAAATCCTACATTTCTCAATAAGTAAACAGAAATATGTTACATAGTTACTAGTTATGGAAAGTTGTCTTTTTGTCAAAGCATTACAAGAACTCAAGAATTTGTAACATGTATTTTCATGAAAGGATTGATGTCCCTGCACATAGGCAGAAGCTTCAGGACTGGAAGAAGTATGTTGACGTTCTTCTGTCAGAGGTATGCTGGACATACACTGAGAGATCTTTTCTATACAGACAACTAACTAGAACAGATATTGAGGAACAATTGCCTCACAGTAAAAAATCCTTATATAGTTATCATGTTTGAAGTCACTGTATAAGGCAGATATTCTGCTCCAGAATAATAAGCTCTTGTTTAGAAATACAGAAAGACATGCAGACTGCAACAGGTATTATGAGAACAGTTTTTCCATTTAAATCCTGCCTTGCAAATAAGTCTGTAACATCACTTATCCACGTTTTACTGATAAAGAGCTGCATAAATACTATTTCTCTACCTCAAAAAGGAAGGTAATTAAAAAAGAAAAATCCCTTTTGTGAGTATTTGTTAATTCATTTAGTAATGAACCCAATATAAAGGCTTTTGAGTAATAAAGTCAATAGTGAAGTAAAGGATATCAGATAACTTATGCTACTTACTTAGAACCAGTGGAAATGTAAAGAATAAAAACCTCAGCTTTTCACTCCCTAAAAATAAATCACTGTTTTGAACTGCATAAAATACATTATACTTCATTATATCACTGCACTATTTCAGAAACTAGGGACTGAAAACCTCTAGAAGGGTGGGCATTATATAAATATTTGCCAATGGAATTTGCTATGGTACAGGAGTGATACTTATGAAACCAAAAAGAATATCATCACGACTTGTTTTGTTGCAACTGTATTTGTACTTACTCTTTATGACAAAGGTTTCTTTTTATTTATATAATCATCCTTTCTCAGAGGGCATTTTACTGAATATGGCTTTCTGCTCAGAGATAGAAGCTTCCAGGGTTCTGATATCCATAAAGGTAACAAACAGCCTGGTAGCACTGTCAGATGCATCAGAAATCTGACAGGAAGAGGGAAGGGAAAAGGAAGGATTGATTCTAACCTGTTCAGACTTTGAAATTTTCTAATGCAGATTATTTTTCAATATTATATTTTTACTAAAGCCATACAAAATAGACCAAATACTTTTGCCAACATTTGTCATCTTTCCTCTTTTATGCCTCAACTCTGCTTCACTGGTTCCTCTGAATTTGACTTTTTATACATGGTATTAAATTACAGTTTTACAGGTATTTATGGCTGCAGTTCAGGTAACCAAGAATACTGCCAGTTTTCAAAAGCAAATGAACCTGCATTTTTCTATTTTTCTGCTTCTTTTTTGAGGGGATAATTTTTGTTTGTTTGTTTTTGAAGTAAAATCTTCCAAATTACTTCCTCTGGAATATTAATATTCTGGATGGTAATACAGATAATTTTCTAACACTTGTGCATTTCTAGATGAAATGATAGAAAATTAAAAGGAAAGCTGGTAACTGGATTACTAATATTACTCAGGTAGTTACAGGACGTCTCTTTTTTTTTTGCCCCCCCTCAGAAGAGAGAAAACAGAACTGAGTCCTATGCACTGAGGGGACCTGCACTGACCTGCACTGCATATCTGCCCTAGAGTTGAAGCAGTCAGAATGCTTTGAGGCATTTTAACACACCCTTAAATGTGTGTTAACTTAAAAAACACTGTAGGGTATAAAAAGTCACTTAAGAACATACAATAAACTGCCCTCCATAATGACAGACAGGCCTTAGACAAGTATCCTTCTACGTACCCAATAAAAAATCAGAGAGCACTGTATTTGCATACATGATAAAGACATCCATCCATAAAGTACAGTGGTGAAAATACACTGGAGACCAAGGACTACCCTAATGTTCAAGTTAAGTATGTTATATGTTTTACTGGACAGAGTTTGGGAGCAGACCTATATAAGCAGCTGAGACTTTGTCTATATACAAGGCAATACAGAATTTACTCCTAGAAGGAACTCAGCTAGCTTCATCCCTCCTAGATACATGCTGGAAAACTAATGACCTGGGATAAGACCACAGTCACCATGCAAGCAATCAAATTGTACTTATTACTGTCACTTTTTTTCAACTTCTCAGCTTTCAAAAGGTAAAGTACTTTGAATATAGTATAACAATTCCATTGAAATTTTTAACCAAACCAGCCTGCACCTTTTTTTCTCTCTTAATCAATATTTCCAATCCATAACAGAATTAAATAAAAACTTAAGTAATGCATACAGAACAGTATCTGCTGTGGAACAGTGCTATCCCTTAAATACTCCACTACATTCATATTTTGTATAATGATGTTGTCACGGTTGTTTTCTAAAAGATACTGTATATGTCATATCAAGAACATGGAGGTAATACTTGACTCTGTTTAAATGAAACAAGAACTGGCATAAGGTTAACTTTACTGTTGCTACAGCATAAAGTTGTAAAGACAAGCCAGTGACTTTAAACTGTTCACAGTATTTATTATCTGAATGTTGCTGCAAAATGCATTTTTATAGCCTCAGCACTTGCTAGGCATTAAATAGCTGCCAGAAGAGATTTCAAGAGTAACCTTGTTAAGTTTTAACACAGATTTTGCAGCACAGCCAGCCTCACCAAAATTGCCTAGCTCAGGTATAAGCAGCTACACACAGTCTTACACAAGGCAGTGCGTCCTTCCCTGTCTTTACAGGACAGCAAAACTGTCCGCCACCCCACGTCCCCAGAGGAGACACATATCACCTGATCCTTTGTGCTTCAGCACACTGAACTCCCCTCTCTATGCTCATGAAGAAGTGAAGGAGGTCACTGGGGAACTACCAGACCTTGCGTGGTTTAGTTACCACCCCAGATATAAATTGTGCAGGTCCTTACTCCAAGCAAATGAGAAATTATCCATCTGGCTGTTCAACACTCCAGGCCATACCAGCTAAAAGCATTTTGAACATGGACGCACTATACCTGGGAAAAAGCCTAGTCCAATTCTTCATTTGAGGCATAACCTGACACTAAAAAAACCCCTGAGATATACTATACATTTACTTCAGTACTCTCATAACATAAACAGTAGATATGTGCAAATCGTGAGAAAAAAAGAAAATAAAAGAGAGACAAATAGAGAGGGAGTGAGAGCATGTGCACTTCCCCCCCCTCTATCAATACTGTTATATGTAACAGGCATGGAGGAAAATAAAAATGAGTCTGAATTTTGAAAATTCCATGTCTAAAGCTAATTGGTTTGCAGTTCACTGGAACTCACTATGTCTGCTTTTCATTGGCTGTAGTTCACCAGTATGAAGGACTTGATCACAATGATCACTGATGCTTTAAATAGCAAAATGAAAATTCAGAATAATAAGCATAATCAGAATTCCAGGGAAAATAAGCACACATTCATAAGATTGGTCTTCATGATACTTTGAGTTTGTAAATGTATGGATAAGGCAAACCTGCAGCATCTGCAATTGATGCTCATAATTACATCGATCTATTGAGAACTTAAAGGAAAACCATTTCCTCTAATGCCAACACAATATGTTACTGTAAAATACTTGATCAAACTTCTTTGACAACTGTATAGAGCTTAGGTTTAATTTTGAGACCCTAAACACATTGCCCAACAGAATGCTAGGAGAGGAGGACTACTTATTACCAACACTTTGGAAATATTTCCTATTAAGGAAAGAATAAGAAAATCAGAGAGAAGGAGATTGCAGTTGCTAGCACTGGAAATATTTTCAACGTATCACTGATTTAGAAAGTAAAATAGAAAGGTGCTGACAGATGTTTTCTCTAATGAGGAAGAATGAGAGAAAGTCTTAATTAGTGTGGAATAGTCCCTTAAACAGAGTAAAATATGTGGAATTTAGAAAACACTACCAAATTTTCAATTTTTATGTGTAACAGAATACAGGAAAAAATCAGCAAAACTCATGTTCTGCCTTGTGAGAAAAGCAGGTCTGGGTAGGTAGAAATTTGGGTGGGCCAGCTGCAGCTCACAAGCAGACAGTGGGGACCCAAGCAGACAGTGCTCAGTGGGATTGTTTATTTTTTAAAATTAATTGAAAAAATAAAGCTACCTATTTGTAATGCTTCCTTTTTCAAAGTACTGAATTTCCCTACTACAGTTTCCTAAGTGGAACTTTTGATGTTTTTGATTTTAACTCCAGTTTTGGGCAAGTCTCCCAGGTTGACCAATTCAGGCACAGGGTGTTGGCGTGGAAGTTCTGTTGGCAAAATTGATGAATGGATATCAGATGGAAAATTTGGAAAGCAAAAACCAACATTACTTTTGATCCATACTACATATGAGAGAAAAAAAAATTTCCAGGTGAGCTAGGGAGGGCACTGTGGGCTTCTCTCATGGGAGACATACTTAAAATGAAGAACCAGGTATAGAAATAATTAGCAAAGAAATAATTATCCCAGAGGTAAAAGTAAAAAATGAGGCAACAAAAGTGGTCAAGAGCAAAATCTTAAAGCATGCTAAAATAGAGGACTTACACAAGAGAATTTTCAATAACAGCTACTAAAGAAATGAAGAGAATGACAGCATAGCTGAGTGAGGGCTCTTATGAGAACTTAGAGGATAAAGGTGCTGAGGAAGAGAAAAAGGAAGTAGCCCAGAACAAGAAAGCCAGCCAAAAGTTTTCATGGAGTAAGGGTAGACTAAGACACTGACACTGAGGCAGAATAAAAGTAGTTATAGCTGCATTGCAAGCAGATTCTCTGGAGTGGAGAGTGTGGCATCTGTTGAAAACACACAGGGCAACATGGTCTAATCTGTTCTGTACAGGTACTTACACCATGCTCACCACCATAATGCAAATGCCCTCCAGCAGTGCATTAAGCTACATGATTAACATCTGCTAGTAGTTGTGCTAATTTCCATCATTCTAAACCAGTGAGAGTTAAGGAAGCTCTTAAAAAGGAGCTTTTTCAAGGCAGGAAGGCACTTAATGGATAGTCATGTTAATATACATCCCACTGAGTTCTGTCAAGACTGTAAATCACCATCCTAGGACAGATTTCTATTTATCCAGAGACTACAGCGTTCATTGCAGGTAGCATCATGACATAGTCCTTGAAAGGCTAAGAGTAACAGGAAATAATTTTCCAAGTAGGCTGCCTACAGTTCATAGAAAAATTTTACAACGAACACATTTAAAGCAAGGATCCCACTTAAACCCCTGAGGTCTGACTCTTCTTTTACTTACAAGTTGATCCTTATGTGACACTCAGTACTTTTCCTTATTTTAACCCTGCATAAGGAAGAAAAAATAGGTTTTCAAAATAATGGCTAACTTCTCCCAAATTGTTCAAACTCACAAACCAATCACAGTGATCCATGTATTTTGTACTACATGAAAGAATATTTCCATGAGATCTAGGACCTGAATAATGCCAGCTCAGATTTGTCATATCAATGCCATGCAAATCGGACCATTCTAATGTGAAATACGCCTATAATCTGGGCTGACACTAAAAGGAGGCACTATATGCATTGAGAACCCTAAATATGACAAGAGGCACAGTAATGTCATGAAGACTATACCCGTTTTTCACTAAATTTCTCCAGATCACACTATTATATTTCTTCAGAATCGTCACAAAAAGATTTATAAAGGTATACCTGGAGATTGACTAACACCCATGATGTATATTCCAGTGTTTCAAAAACAGATTGTAACCATTATATTGGGTTAGAGACTTATATTCCTTCTAAGTTGTCGTAATTGAAGATATATTCTACTTTGACAAGTTTTAATTGCTCAACATTACCGTGTAAATAAAAATAATTTCAACAAGTGAGTACTTTCTAAATCCTTCCCCTGTATGGCTTTACAGATGGAAAGATGTCTAATTTTAAGTTACAGCACTGACTTCTAAGCCTTCTGATATCGTCATTATCTGATTCAATAAACATGACTGCATTTCTCCTGTTAAAGCACTGGATAACAAGACCTCCCACTAATATTTAGTTTCCACTTACTAAACACAACGCAAACCCTGGATCATTGCATCCCAGACTGTGATAAGTATGCCACTGCTGGTATGTTTACCCACCACTCAACTTTGCAGTATCTTTTTGAATAGCACCTGAATCAACCAGAAATCTGGTGGCTACCAACTTAGACATTTTTCTGCTTACCATTTACTCCTAAAGTCATGTGAAATCCCTGCCTCATGTCCCAGCTAGCAATCTCTGTATCATCTCCAGCAAGTTAACACAGAAAAGGATTAAGAGAGTGACCATCTAGTCTAAAGGACAGTGACATCATTTATTGAACAGTTACTTAATCATTGTGGCAATTCACTTTCTGTCTATTAAGTAATTGTTTCAGTATTGCAAAGAATTGAAAGTAACCCTGGCAGTTTTGCTACAAGGTGCCTGCCTACTACATAACACATAATTATTCCTGTCCATCACAATTCGGATGATGTTTTTATGATTCAAGGACCTTGACAGAAGGATTTTTTGAGCAGCACATTATTTTTCTGATGAGGGGGTACCACAAGTTATACTTCTAAAAGGCTTCTCTTTACTCCTTCAAAAAGGAGACAGAACAGCATCATTATTGTCCTCGGGATCAGCAGAATGGTGGGTGGCTGCATGGAAACAGTATTATACAGTGTGGGTAATTGCTTAGTCGTGCCTTTCAGTTAACTAAGCTTAGGCTTGTTTTTTTGTCTTGATTAGCCACGCAAGTCAACTTGAATGCTTCACTTCTGCAAGAAATTTCCCAAGCACCTCAGTCTTCATTTTATTGTCTGAACAGAGGATTGATATTGATAAAGAACTCTTTTTGACAGTATACAACTTCACTACAAAACGTTTCTCTGCTAGTTTTACATCTCAAAGAGAAGGAAAGCCCCATAACATTACTCGTGTGTACACTAGTCTTTATAATAAATTTATTGTTGCAATCTAACTGGAAGTAAAACTCCTCAAGAAAGAAAAAATTCTGATAGAGCTTATATACATAAAGAAAAAATCAAAAGATTTAACAGTGTTCTCTGCCATGGGATGACTCTAACATCTTTGGCACATTATATCCTAATACACTAGGAAAAACAAAAAGAAAAGAAAACTGGTTTTTCAAAATAAAAACTGTTTTCAGCATTAAATTAGCTCTATTTCCCTCAGCTGTCACCTGTGATCAGGAAAAGAAAGACTGAAGCTCTTCTTCTGTTCTCCTGACAGCTTCTATGTTACAACAGGCTAGCTATCCTGCTGTGGGCTGACACCTCTTTGTCAAGCAGGTTGTTTCCCATTGCTGCAAAGACTGAATGACTAGTTGAAATGGCAACACAACCATGGCAATAACTGAGGACAGGATTTTAAAAATGTTCATTTATGATCACAGATCCCATTGACAGTTAATGAAGTCTAGTATATGCTTTTAAGAACAAACAAATCTACCTTCAAAAGTTCATTATAAGATCTTCTCTAGCTTACAGTGAATAAAATGTAATGAAGAACACAGGCTAGAAGATGGGGTAGAGTTTTATAACTGTGAAATCAAACTCCTTCCTGGTTTTTATTCCTTGCATCCTTTTCTTTTTTAAAGAAAAGTGGTTTAGGCAAGTCCTTGCTGTAGATGGGTTTGTCTCTAAATACTCTTAAAAAGACATTTCATTCCATAGAATTCATATGAAGATTTAGGAATTATTTAACAAATCCTGGAAGTTTGGGTTATGGGTGATGATAGATGCCTTTCTTTAGAACATCCTACATTTGATTTCCAAGCCCAAACCATACCAAGTGCAAGAAAAAAAAAAAACTGTGGACAGGAGACTGGCTTTCATGGCATGCAGGATGCTTCAGTCCTGTTCTTACAGCCATAGATTAAGGAAGCTGTAAGACTTTTCAGAAGAATGCCAAAAGGCTGAGCACCACAGACAGCTGCAAACTTCTGAACAGTTCAGCACTTCAGATGCTTTCTGGCCATAACTCCTCTGATGGTAGCTTGACAAGGTGAGGCTAAAAAGGACCATTAGCTATGGGTTTCCCTTACATTAATGAAAAACTGAAAAGTCTAGTTAGACTTGGCCACAAATTTAATGCTACTGAGACAACAAATGCACATGGCAGTACATAATGTCAACTGGGATTCAGGATAACTTGTACAATTTTCCTTGCAGGAAACCTTGAAAGTGCTTGCTGTGCTGGTTTGTGCCTTCTGGAATGTCAAATACACTAGAGAGCAAAGAAAAAGGTCAGAAAGAGTTTGGGGCAAAAGTACTGAAGATTTAATCCTGCTCTGCTAAATGATACAGTATGCCCTGTGCAGTTCAACATGCCAGTCTGTATTTCTTGCCCCTGGTTAGCAAACAGCACAACTTAACCATATCTCCATTTATGACTGTGTGATAGCCAGCTTCAGTTGCTGTCAGTCATGTATCCCCTAAGGAAATTAATCATAATCACAATTTTGCACTGTGACTCTGCAAAGACTTTGTAATTAGAAAGCTTGATTATCCTTGTTAGTAAGGTTTTTAAACTTTTACATACAACAGCTTGTTCTCAAAGCTTGGTATTGGGAAACACTTGTTAAGGATAACTAAGCAACATGCTAACTCACACCTTTTCTTTACTCTGCTAGAATAGCTTCTTTATTCTAATTAATTAATGTGAGAAGCCATTGCAGCTGCCACAAAGATATTATATATTTTTAATAGAGGGTAAAGCTCTGAGTCGTCTTGACATGAGAAGAGAGTTTTTCTATTTATATGTCAGTGCTATGCAACCAGTTTTGAGACCTCCTTTTTTACTGTTTGGCATTTTGGATGAAGTGATGTGGAAAGGGTAAACTGATTTATACCCTAAGGTGGCATTACTAGTATATAGCTCAGACCAAGCTACTGTCAGAAAAGTAAGGTTAAAATAAAAAAACAGTCAGAGAGTTGATGCATTACCTCAAGTACAATGGAAGAGTCAGCTGGACATCTCAGCTCCAGTTTCAGGCCAGGCAGCGTGAGGATGCTGCAGACCCAGTGTGCAGACAGACCACAGCAAAATGGCACAGGGTGAAGAAGCCTCCAAAATCAGAGTGACACAAAAATGTCCCTGGGCCCTGCAGCCCAAAAGTAAGGTACAAAAGCAATTGTTTGCTATTCCTTGTTTCCAGCAAGTACTGAGCTTATCTTTTCAGACCTCAGAGTCAACAAAGAGCAAGCAAAATCAGCCTCAGAGTTTTCTGGTGATATAACGCAAACTGGGCTTGAGGGGCTGGAACACAAATACACTGATACAAACAAGAAAGATAACAAGGTATTCCAGGCAAGCCCCATGCAGGAGAGAAACTACATTTAAATATCCTTTCCTTGATGGTGCATGCTTGTTGCTATTATATTTCTTAATCTATGGAGATAGACACAAAAAGTGCCAGAATGATGAAACTGAAGGAGTTACATGGAAAATGTGAAGGAAGTATCTGTATTTCTCCTTTAAACCTGTGATCTTGTGTACAGACATTTTACACTTAAGTGAAACTGTCCCTGATCAGAATTTCCTGCAATACCTTAGGGGGGAAAAATACATGCAAAACCACTTCAACAAATGTTTATGAATACAAAGGTCAGAGAAGAACCAAAGTGTTTTCAAGATTACATTATCAGGAAAGATTGCCAGAGTGAGTGAAACATCAATAAAAATAAAAGAGTCCTGAGAACACAAGCTGAAAATTGTTTGCTTGCAATTATTCCATTTATTTTTGTGATGTGCCTTCCTCTTGACATGTTTATCCCAAAAGGATACTCAATTTTCATGGTAGAAATATAATACAAAGAATGTGGAATTCTCTTCTAATGAAAACTACAGATGTACATGCTAAAAATACAAAAAATAATTTTCTGATGCTCAAAACACCGAATCTTTACTTCCCTGGTTATCTCTGCTATTCAATGATCAAACAGCAGAAGGACTAAGATACACTGTTTTGAACAAATATTGCAATTAGTAACTTAACAAATGGAAGGGGAGGAGTCTATTAAGCATTCACTAATGTACAGCATTTATTATTTTAATAAGCAGGTCTTTTATTTTGCAGTCTGTACAAGTCTCTTCATGAAAAATTCCAAAATATACAAATATATATTCATGCCTTTGTGTTTAAAACATGTTTGTACATATTTCATATGAACATGGGCAAGCATTTAAGTTACTATTAAAATAATCTAGTCCAAATGTGCACTCATTTAGAATGTCTATCTACATATGCAGATCAGGTAACTCTGTGACCTTTTTCCATATTTAATTACTCAATTTTCTCAACAAAATATGCATTTTTTAATTTCTGGTGAAACAGATCATAGAAAATACTTCACAATTTAGCTACTTCAACCTAAACCTAATAGAACAAACCTGAGCACCTATGAATTATTTCAAGCACAAGAGAAGAGCTTTTAAAAAAGTTACTGACACTGCGATGCTTTGCCAGGCAAGTTGTTACACCAGGAAAGTATAACCTAGAAAGTGTCTGATCCAAAAAGGTGTTGGTCTCAACTTTTCTCTCACAGTCACACCCAGAATTCTAAAGAAATAAACTGCCAAAGATTTTATGAATACTGCATATTAAGATGATTATTTTATCACTTCTGCAGATTTTTAAACAAGGATAAGACATCACAGAAGAAGATAGATGCCCGGACTAATAAAGAATACATTGATTGTTTTTCACTGTTATCAACTATGAAAAGCAATCTTTTTTTTTTCAGAAATGAGTTGATGATTCTGAATGTCCTGGTTTTCGTAGGGTTCAAATAATCCCTTTTCAAGGATTGTGAGAGCTGAATTCATGGTTTTCCTTGCACAAAATGAGTTTCTAGTATTTTCTGAGAGTGCTCATGTCAGTCCCTTTACCAGCCCTGCATTTTCAAGGAAACAGTTAGGCTGCTCTATAAAAACTCTGATCCTTCTGTATTTAGTACTGTCAAAGGGAATTGTTAGTGGTTTCTAATATTATCACATGAAACTCTATAAGGTTTCTTCTTTTTCCTCACTGTTCAAAAATATCAATGAATACCTGAGTGCTGAAAAACAAAGTGAGGATGCAGAGCAATTTGTACTCTCTGTGCACTGTTGAAAAGCAGCTGCATAGTCACTTCTTCCATCTAACACAGAAAATGCTGCTAAATATGTTACAGAGCATCTGGTCCAGACTGAAGCATATTGCTGAAGAGTAACTGGTAAAACTAAATCTCAGGGAAATGGATGTGATACCAGAAGAGCGACAACAGCTGTAGGAGTTAATGTCAAGTTTATGCATGGCTCTTTTTCTGAGACTTTACCTACTTTTTACTCAAATTTGCAGTATGGGGGTACTCTGTCTCTTGTTGCCGTTAGAGAATCAAACTGTTAGGGTGTTGCAGCAGGATTTTTCATAGCTGCAAGACCAGAAGGATGAAACCACCCTATTGTGTCCATCTATTTGCATTGAATTCCCATTCTTTTCCAGTGAGGAAGTTACTGACACTGACAGCCTAGCCATGAGTTTATACATTCCTTTAGTTATAACTGCACCTGCTTTAGGTGCCTTTAGGATACAATATAAGATAAATCCTGAATGATAAATCACTTTCCATTAATGAGCACTGGATGGCAAATATGACTTACTATTTGCATTACAGTTGTGCCTAATAATTTGCACTAACACCAAGGCTCAGTTTTTCTAGGTAGGGAAGAAAAACATTCTTCCTCCAAAACGTATATAATGTAAAAGATGGCTAAAAAAATAGATTAACTTAGGGGCATGACTTTTTTTATGTGATAAAAACACAAGAGTAATAGTAAGAAACATTTTGCACCAGTCTTGTTCTCTGGTCTTGTAAGCAATACTTCATCCAATGGATTAAGTTGCATTGCTGTGAATGATTCTCCTGATGCAGTTTGCAAGGTATGATTAATTTTGCATAAGCATTTTACAAATACTACCCTAAATCTTCTAAAGGAGGGAGTGCAAGGTAATTAGTGCAATTTGATTCTTTTTGGAAGCATACAGATTCTGTATTTAAGAACAGATCCTGAATTTCATCAATGATTTGAGGAACATGATGATCATATATAGAATTTGAAACCACTTAAAGACAGAAAATGAAAGTAGAATATAAATTATCCATCATCAGAGCTGCATTATAGGGATAAAAAATATTTAGAAAGGAACTGATGATGCATGAGATTCACACTGATTTAGCCTTTAACAGGCTGGCATGCTTTATTTTATGGTGTAATATAACCACAGTGGCACTTTTTTATTGTTCAACTCTTTCGTATCCTGTAGATGGCATTAGATAAGTCTATAAATAATAATGTGGTAGCTAATTGGGCCACAGCCATATATTATTATGTTTTTTGCTTCTTAATGTGTTCTATGCTATCAAAACAGAGTGAGGCTGGTAACAGTAGGAAAAATAAGAACTATTAGCCTTCCCTTTGTGCAATTGCACATTTGAATATCTGCTTAAGTAGGTGGGTGTTATACTTTACTGCCAAAAGTTCGGGAAAAACAGATCAATTGAATAAAGTCAAAATGAACAGTGGAAAATTCTTCATATAATACCACAGCATTTTGCATTCCATACTATGAAGAGACTTACAGATGTTTTAGTGGGACAATTCTCCTTTATCCTTACTGTCCTCCATTTGGACAAGCAGCTTATGTGCTCAAATTCAACTAATGAGGAAGGATGAGAAAAATTACATCAAATACAGTTAAGCAAAATTTGCAATATATTTTTAAAGCATAATAGTATAAAAATATGGATGATAAGTCTCTGAGAGTCTTCTAGGACAGAAGGTAAGTGCTAATGACAGACTATTAGCTGGCATTCCTCTTTTCTAGCCCCATGTCAAGAACAAAGGTCCCTTTTCAGAAGGCATAAGATTAGGTACTGCGGCAGTAAGACCAAGCGGCATGTCCTACTTTTAAGAAAAATACTACCAGGTTGAACATATATGGACTGTTGCAGCAGTTTGACAAGGATTCTCAAACTAATTACTCAGCATATTATTTAACCAAACTTTCCCTCATGCTCTAGCTATAATTTTCTGAATTAAAAGACAGAAAACTCAACTGATTCATAGGTACAGCCCTATAGGTTTATATGGGCATAGCTGAGGAAACTGTATGGCGACCATGACATCACTCTGGTGATCTTTACCCTTGCTTCTGGTGGTTTGGTTTTTTACACCATTTTATTTTAACTACCCCTGATGGGTAAGTAATCTTTTGGTGGATGTCATTAACAAGCTGTCATAAAACCCCCCATATTTACTTTATATATTATTATAAATTTTTTTTATATCTTTTTCTTGCAGTCAGTCAAAGAAAGAAGTTTACCATTCTCTGTGAGCTTGTTAAGGATCTGAATCTCCAATGATACAACAGTAAATGCAGAATCCTAGGACACAGCCAGAACCAGAGGAAGCCAGCAAACTATCTAAATAACCCAGCAACAGTGTTTCCTTGGTCTCATTTAGGATGGAATCTCAACATTCATTCTTTCAACTCTTAGTCTGTGGTTTATTTTCATTCCTTGAAAATAAATTATATGGTCGTTTTCCCTGTGTTTTGTTTTTTATTTCGCCCTGAAGACATATGCTGCTTAGCCATGGCACCTCTCTAGTATGTCATACACTTTAAAAATTGACTAAAGTCTTACAAACTTACTGCCAGAAAATATTGCCTGTTGGATTCACAATTTAGTCTGGGTACCTTAGAAATTAGGTCTCGATACTATCCTCAACAGTCTCACAGGCAATATGGGAAAACACAGTTTACAGAAAATTTCTATCATGAGTTATGCACATATCAATTAATGCTTTCTCAGAGTAATTATCAGTATCAGGCCTTGAATCTTCATCTATCCAATATTTACAACATCCTGTAGGACTGACTAGAGAACATACCTTTCACCTCAAGCACTAGGCTTAAAAAGATAAGTCTTGAAAAGATATCAAAGACAGGATCAGACTTGAAGAGATATCCCCCAAATGAACCAGACAAAGAAGAAAGAGCAATTTGAGAGAAACAAACAGAGACTAAAAATGCAGAATAAGTTATTAGGTCTCACTAAGGCATAAATAAAAAGATGAGTCCCTCCTTAAATAAGTACAAAGCAACCACAAATTATACAGAGCAAGAAAGCAAGTTGAGACATACTTCAACACAGTGTGTATATGACATGTAATACACCAAGGGCAATTATTGTGCTCTAGCCACTGCTGAAAATTACTCTGTGTGGTTTTGAGCATCCCAGTTTGAGGAAAATATGGGTAAAAGAGCTTTTTCAACAGAAAACAACAGAGCATTAAGTCTTTTGGTAAACATGAGTTATATAGAGAGACTGAAGGGATTAACTTTGTTCAAATTAGGAAAGAGATAAAGGGGATATCATGGAGGGTTTCCAATAGGCAAACAGTCACAAGAACACAGTGACCATCTGCTCTTGATGTCCACAGGAGAAAAGACATAAAAACATCAGCTTGCCTACCAGAGCAGAAGACACAAGACATCCTTTCTCATAGTAAAGAACAGATATTCCATGGAACAGACTGCTTGGAAGAGACAGTATCTCCATCCTCAGAGGTTTCTAGGAGCAAGCTAGACAAATATCAGTCTGGATTAATTTCAGCATATTTGATCCTGCCATAGATGACAGGTTTGATTAAGTGGCCTCGTGAGGTCTATCTACTCCTACATTTCCATGACAGTCTTCATTCTGACTTTTCTTAATCAAATGAAGTCTTAAGCTTTTGAGTTCTTCATCTCCCTGCAGACTCACACGGGTTTTGCTCTATTTTTCCCTTTCTAACAGTAATGTGCTAAAAGTCCCCTGTGCTTACTACAAGTTAAACAACTTCTTTGGCATTCTCAAGTAATTTGAGCATTGAACTAGTTCTCTCTATAATAGTGGAAGTAAATAACCCAGTTGTTTGAAACATAAAATGAACCAATGTATCTATTATTAAGGACAAACAGGTAATTCAGGAAAACGGAAAGATAATAAACAAAAACATAAATTCTACACCAGTGGGGGGGAGGGGGAGGGAAAGTTTTGTATTACTTGACCTTGAAATCATGTTCCAGAAAAAAAATGACAGAAAATTATATGAAACTGCCTATGAAGATATCCTTCTTATAGATACTTAATAATTTTTAATATTATTTCAATCAGTTTATGAAATATGCCTCTTTTTCACATAAACTTGCCAAACTGTATAGCAATGCAATTTGAAGGCAAATAGTAGATAACTACTTATATAGAAATTGTGCTAGAATATGTTTTGATTGAGCCAGAAGATTCTATCACATTTCTTTTGTTCTTCTGTCATCCAGAGGTCTTCATTATATGAACAGAATATTTTGTATACCATAAACAGTTTAGGACATTAACTGGAAGTGAAAACTTTAGCACCTAAAGAAGAAGCACTGAAATTACTTTTTCAACAGTTATTTCAATAATGTTCTCCAATCTAACTAAGAACACAAAATAAATTTTACTAACCCATGGTGCTTTGCCAGCTACATTTTAAAAAAGTACTGAATATATGGTAGGAACCAGAGCTGGTCTGTTTGATACAATAAACACACAAACCCTGCAACTCCTACTAAATCTGGCCATGAAAACTTTTACAAGGATAAATGGAACCAAACCAAATACATGATGAATAAACTAAGAAGTAGTGATAATAGCAGAAGCTTACCTAATTTTTTGCAGCTATAAATTTGGTTTGGATTAAGTTTATAATCAGCATATTTTGATTCTGTGTTTGCTTAGGCTTTGGCAGCACTTCAAGAGTTTGTTAAAACACAGAGAAATCTGTGTCTATAACAGTTTGATACTAAAATATAAATGGAGAAGAAACAATACTTTTTAATTATATTAAACGATGATGTTTCAAGGACATTATCAAAGAAGATGTGTATAATATTGAATATGTAATCAAAAATGATTTAATTTTCTCTTTACTTGCAAAGATTAATAAGAATATTGACATGATTAAATGACTGTCTCAAAACTCCACTTTCTAGAAATACAAATACTTTCAACTTTGCTAAATTGAGTTACTTATTTGAGCTACTAGAAAGATGCAACCTGTGTTATGACTGAAAAGAGAAGTGCATGACTGAAGTGCATTACTGCATGCATGACTTCTCTATATGATTCCTTTAACAACGTTTTCTCTGGGGTAATTACAGTGAGCAGCAAAAATCAGGAGTCAGCACAACTCACATATTACATATCTCAGGTCATCCTTGCTATACAACTACTCTTGATTTCACTAACTTAAAACAACTCCTTTTCACCTTCTCTTCATATTAATTTCCATATTAATCTTCATATTAATGATGGTTAGCATCATACAAAAAAAATTTGAAGGTAATTATTCTTTGGACTTTCTCAAAGAGTGCAAATGGAGAAATTGTGTCTCAGCACAGAGATTGTTTCTTAAGACCGTCCATCCACAGTAGAGTACACCAATTCTGTGTGACTGCTCCCAGAACCCTAAGTCCATGGATTTACCAATACGTTCGTGTTGCTCCAGAAGAGCACAAGGCAAACCACAAAAACTATCAACACAGAGCTAACAAATAAATCACACAATCTCTCCCTGTACAGCATCTAATTTATTCATCTAGACTTTCTAGACAGTTTTTTAGAAGGTATTCAAAATCCATCATTTATTGTATAAAACACATTATATTATCCCACTAGTAATCAATCTGAAATTTACAGTTAGTTAAGGGTGAGGCAGGGTTCCCCAGCACCATTCTTACTCAGAAGCTCTCCTCTCATGACTGGAAGCTCCTAAGTTCTACCTTGGAACTAACTAATGGTCAGCCTATGTGAATTTTCTTATTTCTGCCCATTAATAAGTTTTGATTTTTTTTCCCTTCAGAGTTATCAAAGTAAATTTTTCTATTATTTCCTGGAATTAATTTCAAGAAAATATACTCTAAAGTTGATTCTAGTGCAATGCTGATTTTCTAAGAAATCTTGAAGATCAGTTCTAAATTAAATAAATTAGAAACAACTCATAGGGAATTAAGGAGAATGTATACAGCAGACATGTAGTAGATCTTTCATGAATGGCCTTAGACTAAATGAGAAAGTCTCTGCTGAAGTTTGCATCTAACACAGACTAATGGACTTATTAGCAAATAAAATCTTTTGTTTCTGCTTGTTTCAAAGGTTAAAGAAGACACTGAGGACATAATTTCCATATTCCTGGGGCTTTTTCAAGTGTTAATTTTTGGTTTTCCTTTCCCTATGATTCAAAATCTACCACAAGTGTAGTAAAAAAGGGTAGCACAAATGATACAGATATCCATGCATTAATATGACTGGTGGGAGGATTAATGTGGAGAATTAATCTGGATATTAAGTAGGTATTACTACATACTATCAGAAAATGAGAAATGTTAGATGTGCACATCATATGTGATTGAACAGGGGAAAAAATGGTGGAATATAAAATAGGACACCTGCTCAACGTTTATGATTATGGTCATACCTCTGGCTTATACTTTAGAGGGAATTTCAATACTACAAAAGTGGTGATAAAGTAGCAAAGGTAAACAATTCAAAGCTGGGTTTTGAAAGCAGTGGAAGTAATAGGGACTTCAGACCAGGTGTCCCAGTCCAGATTTACATCTGATTAAAAGATCACTGGGTGCATGGATATGGACAGAAACCATATAACCTGGTCAAAAAGAACAGGAAATGAGAATATTCAAAGTTCTTATCAAGTACACGCAGCTGCTTGACTGAACATGGCTCAGTAGAGGTAATTTCTGAGTAATACTGTGACGAATGGAAGGAGGAGTGCAGAAGTGATAGGACAGCTTCTGTGCTCTTATCAACACTTTCACTTTTTTATTTACTGACAAGGTTGCCTGGAAGTATTTTGCTAAAAATAAAGCATGGAAAACTGGGAAAGGAAGAAAAATCACTGGAATCAGGAAAGATGAAATAAAATTATTAAATCAAACGATTTCTCAAATTTTACTTTTAATTCTCCTGTTGTCTTCTTAGAATTGATAGGGCACAAGAAAATGGGCAGCTATGGTAGTGAATGCGCTGCAGATATATCCACAGAGGCAGACACAGCTCTGCATAGCTGGCACAGATGTTTTAGTTTTACTTTTGTTAGCTCTCAGTCAGATTTTAGGAGGAGATTACTCACAGCTGTTGCATACAGAAAAATAATGTACTGGCACTAATCCTCCTCTACAGTGGGACTCACAGCACCCACCCTAGAGGCAGGGTTACTTGCTGCTCTAGGCAAAGAGAAAAATGCCTGTTTCCCCTCCTCTTTCAGACAACAGTCATTAACTGTTGAAGCCCTAGGTGGATGTTTTTACAGTACTGTGCTTGTCCCTAGGAGGTACTGCAATGCCACTTCAGATGAGTAAGAGCAGCATCTGCGGTCCCATTCAGGAGGATGAAAATTATAGGTCAGAAAGAAATTTCTCCCTGTGGTCCAATATTACAGAACTTAGTGCCTCATGGGTTTTTGCAGCTTTCTTTCAAACATCTTTCACTACTCATTTCTGGAAAATAACATTACATGGAATGCAAGAATTGTCATATACAGTGAAACCTGCATTCTTATGATGTTTTCATTACCCCTATCATCTTTTAGCTTGAGTTAATATCAAGTAATCAAACTTCTCAAAAATGAAACAAAAAGAAGGTGTACTGGATTCAACTGAATTAGCCTATACGATCTCAGGTATGTTTTTCCCTTGGTGTTCAGGACATCCTATAATCCTTCCCTGTCCATATTGTCTGCCGAATAAAAAAAGATGATAATACATTATTACGTTCCCACAGTTAACACTACAAATTTGTTTTTAAATTTAAAGTGCAACCAAGCAAAAATGTTCTACAAGAAAAATAACTGGCATCACTTCCTGCCTAAAAAATGATATCTGCTATTTTACATGTTTGGGCAGAGTTCTTCATAGGTACCATAACAGCCCTACTAGACTCAATTAATGTGATTTAGTTTTACAGGAATTGTAACAATTCAATGTTAAGTGACATAGGACATCAGTATAGAACTCAAGTATATGATAATTGCTGAACAGGTGAATTCTGGTGTGTAAACCCATCCCCACTACTCAATTTCTTACCCCCCATAAAAAAAAAAATAAAACATGTGTTCCAAACAGGTACTGATAGAATCTGAACCACTGCAGCTTGACTATCGATTCCCCAATCCTTCAACCGTTAACAAATATATACATAATATGAGATCACTAATTTTCACATATGTGTACATATGGGCTCTGAAGTCAGGTGTACAATCCTTCACTTGCCTCTTCTACCATTCCACTACTTTTGTATTCTTTTCATTGATACCATTTTTGGAATAGCACCTCTGTCTACTTAAAAGCCATTCTATAGTCACAAATCAAAATATATCGTCTCCCAAATAAATGACTTCAGTCATGAACAAATTGTTGTCAGTCCGTCCAAATAAAGCTCATAGGGCCAATTATCTTTTGAGCATTTGCACATCTGCCTTTTTTCACTTGGTCTGATTCTTATGCACTTCGTGACAGAATTTTTGGGTGAGCAAAAAGAACACCTGCACAATGCTAATACCTGCTCCTGTGTTCTACAGTGCGTTTCAAAGCACAGAAGTGCCACAGCGACATGACAAACAAATACCTGTTCCTGCTGTGTCCTTTCAGAGACTGTTAGCTGAATGCTTGCTGCTGGCCACCAAGCAGCACAACACACTTTTTCTGCTGTGTCCTTTATGCAGCATGGTGCTCATAAGAGAAAAGAGCTTCATAAAATCCAGTGTGAAACGCGAGAAAGCACCACCAGTGAGTGTGATTCCTACAGAGATCATATAAGGAAAAACAAAAAGGCAGCTCTAGAGGGAAAACAAAGTGAAGCTGAAGTCTGACACAGGCACGTTTGGCCACATACCAGAACTACAGATTTTCTAGCAGAGCAGCAGTCTTCCTACAAACTTGTGAGAAAGTAAAGCTCACAACTGTTTTATTAAAAAAAAAAAAAAATATCCAAGCTATTTCAAAGAAACTTGTTTTCCACAATGTCCTTTCCAGAAATTGCTGAGCTATGCTTGTGAGATTGCTGTGAAAAAGTCTGAAAAGGGGAACTTTTTAATGGATATCATCTACCTTGACTTCAGAAAGGCTTTTGACACTGTCTTCCACAACATCCTTGTAGCTAAGCTCAGAAAATGTGGGTTGGATGAATGGACAGTGAGGTAGGTCAAGAGCTGGCTGAATGGCAGAGCTCAGAGAATTGTGATGAGTGGAGTAGAATCCAGTTGGAGGACTGTAGTTGGTGGCATTCCCCAGAGATTAACACTGGGTTCAGTGTTATTCAACTTGTTTGTCAACAACCTGGATGAAGGGATAGGGAGCACTCTAAGCAAGTTTGCTGATGGGGGACCGGCTGATCCATGTGAAGGCTCTGTTTCCATTCAGTGGGACCTTGATAGGCTGGAGAGTTGAACAGAGAGAAACCTAATGAGTGCAGGATCCTGCACCTGGGGAGGAATAACCCCAAGTACCAGCACAGGCTGGGGGCTGACTACCTAGAGAGCAGCTCTGCTGAGGAGGACTGGGAGTATTGGTGGATGACAAGCTGACCATAAGCCAGCAGTGCTCTTGCAGGCAGGAGGGCCAGTGGGATCCTGGGGTGCATTGGGAAGTGTGTGGCCAGCTGGTCGAGGGAAGTGATCCTTGCCCTCTAGTTGGCCTTGGTGAGGTCTGGAATACTCTGTCCAGTTCTGGGCTCTTCCGTACAAGGAAGACAAGGAGCTACCCGAGAGGGTCCAGTGGAGGTCCACAAAGATGATGAGGGGTCTGGAGCATCTCTGTCCTGAGGAGAGACTGCAGGAGCTGAGCCTGTTCGGTTTAGAGAAGACTGAGAGACCTCAGAACACATCAGTACATACAAGTGTCTCAAAGGTGGGTGTCCAGAGAATGGTGCCAGGCTCTTTTCCATGGTGCCACCCGCTCTAGGTGGCAGGGGACTGACTTTGCAGAGGAATTGGACTGGATGATCTCCAGAGGTCACTTCCAAAACAGACTATCCTGTGATCCTGTGATATGGACAAAACCTGGCAAACCTTACAATTTTGTATTACCTGAATGCATTGTTTGTAAAGCAAGTTGTGCAAAGCAACAAGAGCAAAGGTTTATGCGTAGGACAACAGGAATGAAGAACTGTATTTCTATAGGATAGCTATGATAAGTTTTTAAAAATATATGTAAAAGTAATTATTGCATTAAAAATATTGTAATATTCCACATAAATGACTAACATCTAAAATTTTAAACAATATTATCTGCATACATTTTAAGTAAAAAATCTTTCAATCAAAATTATGTTAGAAGTAATAATTTTCTAAAGTCATACAGGCTAAGATCCCACTCTTGCATAAATAAGTATTTACATTCATTTGCTGGGGGTTTTTTTAAGCAGAATGCCAAAACACTTCAGTATCACGGTTTGCTTCTTTCATTTGAGACATTACTGAAAGTCTTCCTAATGATGAGCAGCTTTCTGTGGCTAGGTAAACTTTATGGAGAACTGATGTGTACCTTTTCTTTTAAAGAATAGTCTACAAAGCAGCAAGGTTTAGGAAGAACTTAAATAATTGTATTTCCTTCAGCATGTTAGGAGAACATAAACTCTAAAGGAGTTTATGCCTCAAAATTTGCAGCTACTGAACTCACAGATCCAGAGAAAAATACAACCCACTGAGTTTCTGTCTTATTCTCTCAGTATTCTAAAATTTCACTTGAAAGGAGTTATACCAAAGTTTATTCTGTAACCTCAAAGGCTAGACTTAATTACTTGACTGTCAGATGCAGTGGCCATCTCCATAAGAAGGGATGTATGATGAAAATAAGGCCTAAAGATTGAATTCCTCAAATCTGTCTCAAGGACAGTTTGCTTTTATGAGATATTCTTTCCAGAAAGGAAATTGGTCATTGTTAAATTCCCTTTCATTTGCCAAAACCTGCAATCTCACCACACAATTCAATGATACATTTTTATTCCCTATTATTTTTATTCTGTTATTTTACTCCCTGCTTTATCTCGAGGACTTGATCTTTTCCTTATTAAATCAGTGAAAGAATATCTATTGAACTGAATGGTAAAGAGAGTGAGCAGCCCTGCCACCAATATGGGTATTAATTCTGATTTATCACTCATAGGGAAGCTCCTACTCTGTATTATCACAGAAAGAGAGAGAGAGAAATCATTGCCTTACTGAAGGCTGCAAAGGCAAAAGTTTTCTATGATGCGCCATTCAAAAAGCTGCATATTAAATGAATGCAGCAAATTCTAAGAACAGCATGCATGTTTTCTGGTGATTCAATTCCCTTTTGAGCTTTTACCTGAGAGGAAATCCTGGTGGTACTCCTTTACAATTTCTGAATGGACTATCCACTGTAATACAGCATTTTTAGAGAGTTTAGGAAGAAAAATGTTACTGGATCTCTTTCCCTGTATCCTCACACTGACCTACAGCCTCTGTCTAGCCTCATACACGTAACCCTACAGTACGATTATACGTTACTGTACCTCAGAAGGAATATTCCTATTGCAGGTATGAAAATTGTCCTGTGGATACCTACAGGGTCATACAGATTAGGATTAAAAAAGAAGTTACAAGGCAGCTGTGAGGTCTTTTCCCTTGCAATAAGAAGCACAGAGGTTTTTCCCAGTGAGCATATTCACAATTTCAGTTTTAGATGTGGTAAAATTTATTTCTATCCAATCCTGATCACACTTGCTGACTAGAGAGATAAAAATCATTGTTACTACAACAAAGTCACCTGAAGTGCTGTGGGGATGCAATTGTTTCTAGGTGTTACTCCTCTGTCAGCTGCTCCAGAGTACTTCCCTAGAAAAATTAGCTCATCCAATCAAGAAAGGGAAGCAAAATGTAAGCAGGTCAAACGGAATAGGCAAGGCAAGTGGATCTGCAAGCATACTGAGGGGCTCAGGTCTTTTCGGGGTAGATAGCTGGATCAATCCATGTTCAAACTGAATATTTTTAATGGAATTTTAGAAACACTTATATACATTTCAGACATAGACAGGAGCCCTAACGATACAATAGGAAATGCAACCCACCAGGTACTTAATTTCCCACACTGGGATAGTTTTTCAATGCCAAAACTGGATTTAAAATACATATTTTAAATGATCCTTATATTGTATACGTCTCATATAAAATGACATATGAAATGCACTTTAACATGTAACATGGCCGTTACTGTTACATGGGAATGAAATTAACTTCCATTTCAGAGAGAGATTGTCATTAAGAATTTCAAAGGGAACAATTTTTTCAGGAGAGGATTTACAATTCAAAATGTTGATTGGTCTAAAGATTGTGAATCAAATCTCTGACAGCACTGAAATGCTTTTCATTTATCTGTTGAATAGTTTACCACAAAGGGCATCAGAACACAAGTGGGCCTTCCTTCATCTGTATCTGACATCTAGTTCATGTATTTGCTAAAAACAATAAACTTGGTGTTGGTAGGCATTAAGACTAATTTATGAGATACAAGTCATTCAGGGCTGACTGGGATTTTTAACACAGGCCTATTATGACAAGGCATATTTTGGGTGAATGCAGCTAAAAATAATGAAATACTGCCTATTGTAGGTGGTAATCAAAATGGAAAAGCTTTATCTCAGATGTCTAATATTGAAGAAGTCAATCAGATGAAAGATTTAGTGATGTGAGACCTTGAACAGGTAAAACCTGTATGGGGGTAGGAAACCATTAAAAAGAATGAGTGATGCTCTTGGCTGAAGTATTTTGCAGTCTTTGTTGAGAAAACTACTGCCTTAATTTGTACAGAATAATCACACTAAGAGAGTAGATAGGCATAGCTGCTCTAATTGAGGTGGAATAGCCTGCATACTTGTCCCAGATGACTTGCTGAGTGAAATACATTTCGATTAAGAAAAATCTGAATATATTTTAAAACATTTGAAACTAAATATATAAAAATTAGATGAAGCTCTCTAGAATTTCTTGCAATGTATTGTGATATTGTGTTCATGTGCAAGTTTAAGTGAAGTTTCATTTTAAAAATTGGTTCTTTTAGTTACACTTTATTCTCAATTTCCATTTTTGGCAGTTTGAAATTCACTGTGAGTTCATTGAGGCAAGCATAAAGTGCCCAGCTTGCATTAGTAACTCCATGACTCTTAAAATGCATGTAAAAAAAGAAAGCAAAAGCACTATCATTATGTTGTGCAGCTAAGCAGCTGTTCAGTTTTTTCTTCTACACTGACTTTTCTATTTCTAGACAAGTGCCAAATGCCACAGCAAGAGTTCATGCAAGATGGAGGTTTATTTATTCTTTCCTGGAGACAGCATTTTTGCTTTTCCTTTTTTTTTTCCTCAGTAATTTTCTGTATTTTTCTAAGAAAAATGGGACTAAAACTACTAATACACCTTTGCTTTTAGTATTTGAAAAAATAGGAGCTTTCAATATGGCTGGTACCAGCAGTACCAGGTCTTCTGCTTAACAAATTAACCCAATAGAATTTCACTAATTCCTTCCATTTTAGAAGTTAAATAACAAAGGTAGCAAAAAAAGCTACTTCAAATAGAACCCGAAGTCCAGATGTCAACTAAGCACCAGGGAAGTTTAATACTTTCATCCAGATCAAATATGCCAAATATATTGGCATGATTTTCACTGTAACTAACAGTAAATTTTGCTACCACAACACACTCAATTGTTATTTTCCAGAAAAGCATTCATTGGCTTCACAATTACACTGATTCTTCCATGATGACTATAACCTCTTGTCCTAGTGATATAAAAAAGGCATGAATGACAGTGCTAAACCAACAGAAAACAGCAGGGATAATAGACAAATAAACTTCCTGCTGCCAAAAGGCTTTGTATCAGCATTCCTTAATAGATTTCTTAAAATTTATCAAATAAAATAATTTGGATACTTCATTTTTAATAAGAAGAAACAGACAACAGGGACTTTAAACTTTCTGAAAATTGAAATTATTTTTAAAAGGATTTTGATGGAAAAAACTGCCTTCAGCCTCCTTTAAGATTTCTTATTTTTCAGTTTTGGAGTGCTTCACTTTTCTACCCTCATAGTCCTTTGATGAAAACAAAAAGACATAATCTATATAGTACCTCATAAATTGTTAAGCATCTCAGGATATTCTTAGTGAGATAAGGTTCAATTACAGTAATTTGCACACTATCACAAATATGTGATTAACCTCCTTAATTATCTGAACTGATATACATGTGTCCACATTATGTATTCGATTAAATTCTAACATTTTATAGGGCAATGACTTCATTATACAATAGCTATAGTCCTGTGGCAGTTATAGAACAGCTGTAGCCAAGCACTGAAAGACAGAGAAACAGCTACTTTGCCACTCAGTGAAGCTGCTAATCATTATTGAGACACTCAGAAATCTGCAGCTGTTGAACCAATATTTGTGTTAAATCTGCTTCCAACAGAGATGACAGGTGAGAAGGATCCGGAAATTGACAATAATTGCCAAGGTCAGTCTTCATACACCAATATGAAGAGAAGGATCAAGCCTCAGAACTGCCCCTACTTGCAAAAGCAGTCACTGAGAAGGGCCACCAGAGTTTCTACAGTGGGGTGGCAGCCTGGGAAATGAACAGAGCTACTGCAGCCAGTGCTAACACTGGCACAGTCCTGGGAATGCAACAGTCACCCAGAAGCAAGGGCAGACTTGACAAGTATTAAAGTAATTTGCTTCTTAAAGTGTAGCCTGGCATAACAAAATGCCTCTCCCCATCATTGTTTTTAAACAGCTTCAGCCCATTGATCCTGACTTTCGAGCACATATGTGCATTTGTTTTTAATTCTCCACATGAATCCAATCACTTTTTCTGAAAGTGTGCCCTTCTATTTTCTGCCAGATCTCAGGAATAACCTAAACATGTGACAATGAGAAAAATGTTTGTATGCAGCAGCAGGTAAATGCTCTTTATCTGAATAGCAGCACTATGAAGAGGAACTGTTACAGATTCTTGCATTTGTTAATTAAATATTTATTTTAGTTGGCAACAAATTAAGTTCATTTTCTCCAAATTGAAGTCCATTTTGCCCATGACAGTAATTGCTAAGGGATCTTCCTGTCTTTACCTTGACCCATGAGCTTTCTTCCGCCTGTTTTTCCTTTGTAGCAGAGAGGGAGTAAGCAAGCAGCTGTGTGGGAGTGTGGCTTTTAGCCAAGTCTAACCCACCACAAAGGGATATCTACAGAGAAGGCTTTGCATTACTATCAGTAGTCCTGGTCATATGATAGGGGTCACAGCAAAACACAACGTGATTTTCCTATGCCCAAATAGAGTTGCAGTTGGAGTAATTACAGCAGCATATTTTATATTAGGCCACACAAGAGGAGTTACTCAGTCTTTACGGACCTGGGAGAACTAGAACCGCTACTTTTTACTATCTCTTTTTCTTTGTTATCCCTCTTATTGTAACCATCCTAGTGTTTTCCTGAAGCTCATAACATATAAAAGATAATTATCTGTATCTTTTTTTTTTCTTTTCACAACTTATATTAATTTAAGCCTTTCTCCTCATTCTGGGTTGCCTCAGCTCTCTGCCTTAAATTCATTCCTTAGCTCATAACCACAAGTTTGGCCAAGAAATCAAACAGCAGGTCAGCTTGACCACATGTCAGGAAACTAAACAAAAATAATTTTCTGAAACAGAAATCTCATTACACTACCAGCCCAAACTCACTTGAACACTATGGCGCTTAAAATTTAGTGTTAATAATAAATAAAGCTCCATTGTTTTTTTTAAATTCGTGCTGTTTTTTAAAGGGATAACAAGGGATTTTCATGGCTACCCTACACTCAGACACATAGAACTCATTGCTGAGAAAAGGCAGCAGCTGTCACTCCAATGCTGCATCAGTCCACATACAGATGAACAAAAGCAATGCAATCACTTTGCTATGCTATTTTTCCTTTGTTGACAACAACATAACTGTGCTCCTGAAAGCCCCAAGGGAATACTAGAAGTTCCTTCAGCAGCTCAAAAGAATAATATAAGAATCACTTTCCCTTTTTTTTTTTTTTTATTTATTGAAAGACAGTTTACTTGTGTTAAAAGAGCCAGGCGCAAAGGGACTGGGATGTATTGCCACTTGCTCTTTACTCCCACCTATCTCCCATCATTCAGTGTGCATGCTCAAAAAAAACAGGCATAAAAACAATCTTAGAAGTGGCAAAGATAAGATCAGACATTGTGATGCCAGAAAAGAGATCTTCCCACACAGACTGAAAGAGATGCTAAAGATTTCTAGTAAAGGAAAAGTCTGGACAGTCTCAACTGGCCTTTCTTTGTTGTACCCTAACCTATCTTCCACTGCATCAGTTCAGTGCAGTGCCCTGCATTCCAGAACCAGATCCAAGATATCACATTGCCAGTTGTGCCAGACTGTCATGGCTGTGACACATATTTAGCCATAAGTACTACAATTATAAAAAGTAAGTATATTTTGCAATACAGATCAATATAAAATGAAGTTTCTCTAGTGCTTACATAATAATAATACACTAATATCCTTGAAGAAAAAAACCACTATAATACAGATCTTTATTTTTTAATTAAATTTGCAATATCAGCCTTCCATATTAATGCCACTTTATTTACCCTAATAAGTTAGTAGTTCAGGAAACAGTTAAAATTTCATTGATGACTGTTATCATTTCTCTTCATTTTTAAAGTGTTTACAGGGAGGCACTAAGAACATTGTATGATATGTCTGTAGGCTATATGATATGTCTGTAGGTAATACATATTACCAGTAATCTAATTATTTTTAGAGATCTGTTAAAGGATAGTTTAATATTTAGTACTGTGATTTTAAAAATGTTATATTTAATTTTAAAGGTTCTCAAACTTTAGCTTTCAAGATTTTTTTTAGTCTCTGACAGATACATTGGAAGTAAACTAACGCATTAAAATTGCAGTAAAATGCAATCTCATTTTTTCACAGAGCAGTAGACAAACTATTCTTTCTTCAACAGTATTAATTATTTTTTTAAGTTTTTTTTTTAATTATTATTTTTATATATCTCCTGAGTCTTGCTTGATATGAGGGATAAATAATGAAACTCAATCTGCTCTTTGCACATTGCTGCTGAAGAAGCTGAACAGATGTTCTGTTGAAACACATGAAATATACCAGATACAAAGATGCTTTTTGGGAAAATGACTTTGAAACTGTTATGCCAGAAAATATATAAAGATGGCTTTTCCCAGCAAAATTTGATCTAATCACAAGAAGAGTTGAAAGTCAATTTACAATAAAGCACAAAAAATTAAAAGAGGAAAGAAATTTTTTTAAAATACAATTTTACAAACCATGCTCACTGATCTCTTGCACTGTAAGTAATATAATCCCCTAGGGAACAGAAGTGCTAAGTCTGGGAATACAGTCTTCCTCTTTTCTGTGGAAGAATTCACTTTCCTCATATGAGTACCTGCTATTTTGGCAGGGTGAAAAAAATCAGCTAATTTAATTTCAAAGTAACTTTTTTTACTTACATTCAATTGATATGGGAAAAAAGAAGGAAAACTCCCATTTTGAGAATGATCTCTTGCTTTTGCTAGGTGTGTGGAAACACCAGCCAACATTTCACAGTTATGAAGCAGACCTTTATACACCATTTCCAATTGACAGTTGTTTTGCGGTTTTTTAAACTATTCTGTCTACTGATACGTTGCTACAAAAGTTCCCCAGAATATATAGCACAGTTTCCCCAGCCCTAACTTTCATCAGAAATGTCTTCTCACAATCTATAGGGCACCTACATTCACGACACACTGCCAGTACTATTCTGCCTATGGGGACCTCCACCTCAGACGAGACAGTGAAAGTTTTTGAAGGTCACAGAGGAAGCCTGTATCAGACAGAGAACGTGATTGCAAACTTATCTAGATCTGGACTGGACACTTGGGCATCATCTTTTTCTAAACTCTTGCTGACATTGTTTCTAATCCTGTGGCAGTGGGCTTTAGGTTACAAAGACATTTGTGATGAAGAGAGGGGTTGAAGTAACAGATCTCTACTTCCAAACTGAGACAAACATCCTTTCTCAGCAAATGTCAGAAAACCCTGTTCATGTTGTGTAGATTTATTCTGACAGCATGCATATAAATTAAATAATTTTGAAAAAGGAAAAGGAGATACATCATTCCTACTTTGCAATTGATAAGGGATTACTGTGCCTCCAAAGTCTGTTTCGTTTTATCCATTTCCTTTCTCTTGATTTTTGTGCTTTGTCCCTATCCTTAACCTATGCCCCAGAGAAAGAGTAGATAGGTAAACAGCTGCTAATAGTGCCAATAACATTCAATAGTTCATGTTCCCTTACTCTTTACCCAGGCTGAAGTAACCACATTTGGTATGCATTCCACTCTGCAGCATCCTGGAAACCTGCAGTTTGAACCCGTTTTTCAATTTAGCAGTAATGCACTCTGAACAGTAATATGTTACAGAGCCAGCTGGTCTTCCTTAGCCTTTTACCCTCTTTTAATCTTTTAGTGTTCCATGGACACCTCATCTACTCTGGGCTGCTGTAGCCTTCGATCATGTGTCATATTTGTTGTACTCTTTTACATTGCCTTAACCTTCCTATTGTAAAAGGCAAAGGCACTGCTAGTAGCATTAAAAACCGAAGTAATCTGTCAATTAATTCAGACTTGAAATAAGTATGCCAGTAAAAGAATGTGAATCATCATTGGTATGTATTTAAAAAACAAAATCAAAGATAAACAAATCTAACTAGTGTATATTTTCAGCTCCCTATTAAAGAATTTTCATAAGCATATGCATAAATGTGCATATGTATATGAAAGTGTGTATATATATATATTTGCATATACTACATACTCTTCGTCCATACACCTGCACAGATGTGCAAATGCACATGCACTTGTTCACAAACACAGATGTACTCTGTTTGTATATGCAGTCATGGAAAAGGAAAACTCGTTTTCTACAGAATGATTTACTAGAATTATTATCACAGCAAGAAATTAACAAGAACAATAGAGGGGAAAGCAAATACTATTCAGAAATTTAGGCAAATTGGCCTCAAAATATAGAAACAAAAATGACTAACTTTGCAGTTAATCAGCTTAACTCAAAGAAAAATGGGGTAAAGTATTTAAGTTGATATGCATTAAAGAATCTCAAACTTCTCATATCTTTGGACATAGAAAATATTCAGGCTTCATTCTATAAAGTGTCTTTGCCGTTCTTTTGGTCTAGCAAAGATGGAGAATCATACAGAGTCCTCTATGCACATTAAAAATTTTAGGAACAGTGGATATGGTATTAGCAGTGGTCATATATCTGGTTTTACGTAGTAGCATAAATTTAAGGCAGTTCTCCTAACCCTTCAACAATATACCCGAAGGAAAGGATTTCCAAAGAAAGAGATATTTGTACTGTTGTACTGAACTAAGCATATTAATTACACTGCAAGGTAGTATGGTTAGACTGCAGAAAAGAAGGCATAAAATTTTATTTTGTGTAAGATTCTTTCTGATTTGCTGGAGAAAAAATCAGTTATGAATAAACACAAGTGTTTGCAATTTTTTTTTTGTAATTTAAAATTTCTAGAGATCAATATGAATCACAAATACTTAGCAAATATAATTTACATTTTTGAAATTCAGAGTGTGGTCCTTTTTCTCCTATGAATTAATATCATCAAAACTTATCTGCAGCTTTTACATTATTACAGTTTGAAGCTACTTGTGAGTATTCAAGAAGGACAATGAGCATGTATGAACTGAACAGAAATTATATCTCTTCAGCATCTACTTAATTGGCAAAAAGTGACCAGAACATCACCTATTAATGAAGAGCCAGGTGATGCTGTTTAAGTTCCAGCATTGTTAATTTATAACCTTAAACAAAGTTCTCAATCCTTCAGATTTAGTGCACAAACATGATCCATAAGTACGTGTACAACAGAACAGTTTTAAGCCTAAAAATCTTATGTATAAAATTTAATATTCTAATATACACTCTGGAGTCTCAGAGACAAACATACATAATATATTTTTGAATTAAATTCTAGCAGTAAAAAAGAAACAATTTGCGTCCTAATAATGTCTCTCTCTATTTCTTATTTTAGCCTGACATCTGGTATCACAGCAGATTCTTGCCACCTGCAAGGTCAGGAAAATGCAGACATCTAAACATTTACTGACTACAGCATTATTGGAAAGATTTTTACACTGGTGGGATAGCTTCTATTTCTTCACAAGTGTCTCCCATACACAAAATAATAACTTATGAAAAAGGCAATCTTAAAAATGTACAAAACAGGAAACAAGCATTAAAATGATCCTTGTTGTTAATGAAAGAAACAATTATGGCAGACAACCTTTGACATGTAACTATGTCAGAAATCCCTCATAAACTCAGACATCATGACTTCCTAGTTTGTTACTCTGCCATGCTATACACTGGCTGTATCTGTAGAGGATGCTGGGTGCCAAGTGCAGCTGGAGTAGCTCGGCAGTATTTTGCACCCAACCTCTGTGTCAGGCACAGATCCCATCAGTCTCTAAAGCCTCACTTGCAGCTTCAACCCCCCAACTCCAAACGAAACACATCACTGTGCTACCAGCTATCTCAAAAACCCCAACAGACTCATACACTTCTGAACAAAGAGGTTTCTAAGTTCATTAAGCTTAAAAGTCAACTGTTTATTTTTCCATCTGCTAACTATCCTGGAGACTTGTCTCAGTCTCATCCACCATGGTTATTGGAATAGCATCTGTCCACCTGCAATCCTGACAAGTTGAAATAAGAATATTTTTAGATACTAATTAGTAAAAAGTCATGTCTAAAAGAACTTCCCTGTGCTTGTGCTGCCGTTTACAACTCTTCAGCTGCGGGCTACCAGAGAAGCCAGCCCCACTGAAGCAGCAGATCCAGGACGGGGTAGGCAGCCAAGCCTAAACTGGCACACCCACTGGTGAATAGCCCATATGCTACGGCCACTTGAGACTTCTTCTCAGCATATTGTTTTCTTGCCTAGTAGGACAGCAAACTCCCTGACCTTCATTCGAACATGATATGTAGTTCTTTGAAAGAGTATAAGCAACAGAAAGAATTCCTCTTTTTTTTCTTTTAAAAATATATTTTTCTTCCCAATGCCATTCAATAAAAATATACTTTTAAAGTGTATTAAAATCCCCTTTCCAATACCAAAGTAATTTTTCAACTGGTATAGTCACTTTTTTTTTCTTCCCTCATGCAAAACTCACTTTTAGTTCATATAGACTCCACAGGCCAAACTAATCCTTGATTTATCACTGGAGCTTGGCAAAATTACAAGTAGAAGAATTTGGAACAAACATTTCTGTCTAAGATACAACAGCAGGAAGTTGTCCAAATACCATAATCTACCCCATATTTTATTCTTGAATTGTAATCATAAAAAACCTGTTTCTACACAACAAGTTTGACTTTAAATATATATCTCAGCCTGTAACAATTATGAAAACAGTATCACCTTTTGAAAAGCAAGTAACTGTTGATACTACTGGAATAAAAGACACTGATGAAAAAGTGCTTGTGATCTAAAGCCTGACAAAGATAATTTAGCTACAGAAAAAATACCTGAAGTAAACCTAGTTTCATTTAATGAGTTATTTTGGGTTACATTTTTTACATTCTCTGTTCCTGATGCTTGATATTTAAGCCACAGACAGAACTTCTATGCATCCAGATGGACTAAACACCCTTAGATTTTTATTATTTTTTGTTTTTAAACTCATGTTACTCCTTGCTTGGCCACAAGAGGCATATAAGTAAACAACAGCACAACTTCTATGTTAATAACATTTGTTATTTGTTGTTTTGAAATAACCAGATGCCTCAGTCAGGGAGTTACACTGCTGTTGTAGATAAAATCAAAAGCAGAGGCACAGATGATATTTCTCTTGAGGAGCTAAGTACCAAACTAAAGCGGGATGACAAAAATGAGCATTCTGAATTTCACCCAGAGCTTGGGTTGGAGCTCTTTGCCATCTGCTGCCTGCAGGAGCTGCCCTGCAGCTGCCTGCCAACACCACTGCAGGAGCCCCCACACTGCACCATGGCAGGAAGCGTTCCTCAATCCGGTTGCCAGCAGAAGCAGCGGTATGGAGAAGATTTTTGTCCCTACTCTGTAATTTCCTGTGCCACTAGGAGAAATTCTCTAGACTAGTAGAAATACCTGAAGATTAGCATTTTGTTAACTCAACAAAATCTCAGTGATAAAGGTTGTGAAGATATCTAAGTCCCTTGAGAATAAACAAGGTCCTCAAGGGCTCAGTCGTTATCAAATACATGCTGCTTACTTCAGCATCCCCCTGCAAACCCGTAGTTTTGTATGTGTTGGTTCTAGCTCCTGTTACACAATTTTTTAACCTATAAAATGGATGCACTAAATGCTCATCTGGCATGGTAGTTTGGTTTGTGTCAACTACCGCAAAGCATTTGAAAAAACCAAATGCAGTGTAACACAACACAGCATGCTCTTAACTACTAACTCATGCCATTGTTTACTTTGCAGGCAGGCAAAAGCAAGCACACTTTTCACGTCTAGAACACAAACATGGGACTTGTGATTCAGGATGGTTACAATTCATCTTTTAAGAGATAATGAGGCAAACCGACTTGCCTTACTTGTCCATGAAAACCCCTGCCACGAAAGGGAGGTGCATGAGCATTGACATTGAAAAAAGCCAGTAATTCATCAGGGACTGGGTCTGGAAAAATATCTACAGAGGGCATGACTGTGCATCTTCCTATAGCAGAGAGAAGCAGTTACCTAGTTAAAGCCACTGGAGACTACTTGCAGTATTGTTGCTAACATATGCTTGTAGAATCAGGATCTAATTTCTTAACAATTTCATTGTTCCAGTATCTCAGACTTCTACTCTGTGGGAACATGATTGTTTTGGGCAGGATTTTCCCTTGGGGTGTGTGTCCTTAATTTATTGCTGCAGGGTTGAGTAATGTACCGATCACAGAATCATTCATGTTTTATTAAAATTAATTTCAAGGGATTGTTGGTTGTAGAAAGCATGCATAGGACTGTTCAGATGCTTTGGCAAAACAATACCAGCAACAAAGAGTAATGAAAATGTTTCCCTTTTTCATTCCTTTCAGCGTAAGATAAATGAATTCTAGCCTCAGAGTATACCAAGAAAAGGAAAAAAAGCAACTGGAAACTCCTGCTATTTTGTCCCAATTCCTCTGATTTCTTCTGTCTTGCATTGCTTCCTGTGGAAGGAGTCCCCCACGGCTAACATGTATCTTTAGGATCTACCTGCACATCTGGGTCACATCTGAGCCAGTGAGACCCGGCCCTCCCTACCACAAGTAGATGGGTTTTCTTTATTCTCATCTCTGATCTGCATAGGAATATTTCTTTTAAAGTGCCTGTTTTCAGATCTTTTCTAGGCACGCAAAGTAGTAGAAAATGATTGCTTTGTCTGGTAGATAATTTATTGTCTGAGACCATTTTAAGGTGAAGAGACACCACCTGCTATAAAGAAGTCTCATTTACTAAGTGATAATTACAGGCTGAAACCAAAAATGAAAAGAAAGAAATGTTGGTGGCTTCTTGGAATATTTCAGCCACTGGAGGCTGATCCAGAAGTCTCATTTTAGAAGGAAAAAGGAAAAAGAGGTGGGTGAGTAGAGCAGTCCTATTGCAGGAACTGGAAGAGAGCAGACACCTTCTGTTGCACAGCTGGCACTGTCGCACCTGTACACAACAAGACAGAGTTCACACCTCAGCATGCCAAGTGCACACCACCACTATGGGCACCCAAACACACCAGATGTGGTATCAAGATGGTCTATATAGAAGAATCACTTGTCAATGCTGCATTTTTTGAAACCAATTTTTAGTGTGGTCAACAGCTTTTGCTATAAGGAGAGCAAAACCATTAATTTTGTTATTGTGTCACAAATCCGAGAAAAAGGAATAAAATTAAAGTCCAAAAAGACTAATGAAATTCACTTGACAAGCACTGATTCCCTTTGATCTATTCCCCACCATTATTTCATTGGCAGGTAAACCATACATATTTATAAAAGTGGCAGCAGGCTGCTGTTGTTCTGTTTGTAATTTACAGTAACAAAGAATTCATTTAGTTTACCATACTTGAAGTCCCAAGGTGACTCTGCCGTGGTTACAGGCCCCCTGCTATGCAGGATACCTAACATAATAAAGAACAAAGGAAAACACTGCTACACTGAGACCAGGGCTCCTGGGTAATCAATTCAGGTATTTACAGCTGAAACAATAGCTCTGTGCAAATCAGCATCATTACTACAATTTGCTGATAGAAACCCCAGGGAACTCAGGAAGTGTCTGCCTGCAAAGCAGCTGATTAATCTGAGTTACTTATGTTTTGTTAAAGCATTATTGTTTCCCATCATAATAAACACTAAATGATTGCTTAAAAAAAGGGCATGAGAGGTGGAACCAAATGTGCAAGGTACACCTCTCTTCCAGCATTTTGGCCTGCCATACTGGTCAGCAAATTTATCTGTCAAGAAAAGGAGGCCAGTTTCAACCTTGCTCTTGTGAAGCACCACTACCAGACTCACCTGTTTGGATTTTTTTTTAAATGCTTCTTTCTAATCTTACACACTTTGGAAAAAAATGCAAGCACAGACTCAGGGAGAGCCAGTTTAATCACTCTACTGATGCTTATGGTTTTGGCACATAGATAGGGCTGCTTCTCTCCCCGTTTTGATCTTCCTATTGGAAGAGCAAAGCAAAGAAAAAGCAGATTCATGGGCACTATCTCCCCTCCAGTGCTTTGCCTCATGAAGGCAAGGTGTCCCACAAGACCACATCTTGCACAGTGGAAGAGACCCTAATTCTGCATATCCATATATTTCCTCAATATTTTACTTATATAAAGAAAATGGCATTTAGCCACATTTTAGAATGTTTCTTCTCAGAACTAGCAATTCATCAACGTAACCAATAAGAATAATGCATCCTTAATAATAATCTAAGATAAGGAAGAAAATGAGATTTTATTTTTAAGCCCAACAATAGCTTAGCTAGAAATCAATTACTGAAGAAAGCAAGGGACTTCTAAAATACAGGTGACAATGGTAACATTTTGGAAAGCTACTACTATTGTTTGAGCCCAAACTTTGAATGGGGTACTGCTGTGAGATATACAGTAAGAAAAAATGAAAATAGAAAAAAAATATATACATGGTAGTTTTGTTCAAAAAGTGAAAAGCCAGACCCTGCACAATCTCCAAGAAGATACTGACTGAGGAAGAGTAAATTATTTTTGTGGCTCTAACAACTGAAATATGAATAAATTTTTTGTCAAAAGTTGTTACCCAGCGTTGGTCAAGCTTAGCCCCAAATCCAAATGCTACATGCAAAAGGAGATTCACGTGGAAATAATTTTCATGCGTTCAGGGGAAACAGAACTCCAGAGAGTAAATAAAGCACAAATGGGATGCAATTATAGATTCAAAGCATTTTAGTTAAAATCAAACAATGTAAGCTCACATAAAATTCAGAGAAAAAAGAGATCAAAATAAGTAGAGAAACAAAGTCTAGGATGACAAGAAATAAAAAGAAGTCAATCCTGTCCAGAGAAGTAGAGTAAATGAGAGATATAAAGAATAAAAAATTAAAATACTATAGTTTAAAAAGAAAGCATGCCTATTGTTTCAGGACTGAGAACCACCAACTGCAAAATATATCCTTCTGCAGGCAACTGATATTGGGAAACAACTAAATTACATATTGTTTACTAAGAAACAATTTACTAAAATAGAGTACCAGCAAATTTAGGGTGAAAAATGAAAAAAATTCTTCAAGGTAAAACCTACAAAGATGTAGAATATAAACTTCAATGGAATATTCTACTGGCCCTGTTCTCAAAAGTCCTTTAATCTAGACAAAACCTCAGGGGCTTTCTTAGAGAATAATCTTACACTGGAAAGGTAATCTTGGTAAGCTTAACAGTTTTGTTGTTTGGGGGGTTTTGTGTGATTTTTGTTTCTTTGGATTTTTGGAGGGTTTTTTTTCTGGGTTTTTTTTTTTTTTTTTTTTTTTTTTTTTTTCTTTTTCTGAGCACATGTAGCTAAACCTGGTATATGTGATATTATGAAAAGCTAAGTTTTGTGATATAAAGAAGGCACAAAGGAAGTGGTACAATTCTGTAATTGGCACTAAAGTGGCTGTGATTCTGGTCACTAGAATGCTCTGTCCAGATAAAATGCTAAGAAGTACACAAATGGTTGCAGGAGATCAATCTCTTTCTGTTCTGCTATTTTGGTGTACCTTGGCAAGCATTACCTTCACCGCTGGATCCCACAGCTATGAGAATTGCAGCTTTGTATTTGACTCAACTATTAGGCATTTAATTTAATAAGCCTCTCCATTCCAAGGTAAATATATCTCTGTTTTGGTATTTGGTTAAAATATGCTTTGTGAATTATTTATTTTACTCTCTTGAAAGGCAAAAGTGTTTCAACAACCTTGATTGTCAAAATATACATGTAGGTCACAAAGTAAGCAAAGCTTCAGCCACGAAGCTCTGTTTTCATAAGTTCCCATGAAATTATCTCTTTATCTGGAAGGCATCATTAAAAGAGATTTAGAAAAACAAAATAGAATAAAATTTAAAAAAAAAAAGGACTATTCTGAAGGCAGGAGTTCAGAAGTTGTTAATAACTCAACCAGCAGAGAAAATTCATGTCATTGCCATTTAAGATTATGACAATAAAGCTATACTCATAAAATCAGCACATAAAATATTTCACTCTATAAAACTTTCTAATTGCTTTTTTTAAAAAAATCAAACAAACAAAACTGAAGGTTGACAATCAAATACAAATGCACTAGAGCTCTGGAGTGGTTTACAAAAAGCAAAAACTTGCAGATCTAAGAAGAAATTAAGTCAGGATTTTCATGGTAGAATGAGTTGGAGATGTAGGTACTTGGCAGAGATAGGGAGAACAATCTTAAGTATAAGCATACATAAGCAACAAAGCATCAAGAATTGAGTAACAGTGAAGCAGGTGAAGGAAAATAATATCACTTGAATTAAAACTTGTGAAGGTCTGAAATTTTTCTTTAGATTGCTCTGTGTTGAATCCATTAACTGTCAATTGTGCATAAAAATATAGTTGAAAACAACTTTCCACTACCTTTAAAATTCTTTGTCTTGGAATGCATAAGGATGGTGGTGTTGACTGCTTGGTTCTTGTTTTTTATCTCCTTGTCTGAAATTGTAAGCAATTTTGTCCAAGCAGCCACAGTTTTTCAGACAAATATTTCCTTAATACTTCCTGCTAAAAATATATTGAAATACAGAAAAGATCTATCTCTTTTTACAGAAAAAACCAAAACAAACCAACCAAAAAACACTATAGAACTCTCTGCACTGAGTCTCAAATCCAGAACCAAAATCATACCCATGGCAGCAGTTAACATTCTCACCTGAATATGATACTTAATCCCTAGTCTGCAGAGAGATCACTTAAATCTTTTAAAGTAAGGGAGAAAAACACTTATTTGCAACTTGCTCCATGCATACTTTGATTGGTTTAACAACTTTTGACCAGATATTAATTTTGTCCAGGAAATAATTCTAGCAGTGACAAATCTTATTTGAAAACCTAAAATTTTTCTGGAACCTGAACATATACCATATTCTTGGCTGTGCAACAACCCTTGCTGGCTGCTTGCCTCTCCCAAAAATTTGCAAGCAGCAAGCCACCTATGTAAGTTGATTCAGTGAAGTCATGCCAATTTTATGCGAACCTTGCTAGCTGAGCAAAACAGCAAAGTTGCATAAAAAAAAAAAAAAAAAAAACCACATAATGACTGCAACCATTCAGACAACTTCTCACATCTGCAAAACACTGAAAAACAAGAACCTGTGTTGCATGGGAAAATTATAATTTACCAAGGACCCACAGTTAAGAAAAAGTAGGCTTCCTCACTTTGCTGTGCTGCAAGTCAAACCTAGAAGAAGGTAAGCAAGCAAACCTTCCAATATTTCTTTCAGCACATGAGGGAAGCAGCTGGCATAATCAGACCCAAACTGGATAGCACAACATTCTGCAATAAAAAGTTTGGGATATTTAGAGCATCGGTCAAGCCACAGTATATGACAACCCATACAGCCTGCAAAAGGTACTTATTCCATCTCACAGTATTCAACACATAACCACTGAATGACTCAGTTTTCTCAAAAAATATCCAAGCATCTGAAGAAACCTTGTACAGGTGCAGTGGTTCCACATATTTGTGCTCTTCACCACTGTTCAATTTTTTTTTAAAAAAATTTTGTTGTTGTGACCCTAAAATTCTTTTCTGACAGGTACTGAATACTCAAAAAATGTTAGTATAAGTCTGAGTTTGCAAAATCTCCATTTATTTATTTTACTTTGCACAGGCAGCTATTTCAATGCCAGTGAAACATGCAGCCTTTCAGAAATTCAAGGCACAAAGTAGACTGTGTATCAATACTCACAGAACATTTCACCTACATACAACTGAGCCTAGATCAAGTTGCTACTTCTCTGGCTTCTGCTATTAAATGATCATTCTTTCCTAAAAATCATTGACTTCATGCTTATTGTGCTAACCGGCACTGTTACCCCACTCTAATTAAACTTAAGCAAAGTATAGTGTCATCAAAGTAGCAAAGAAGGTTGAAATATTAAAGGAACATGATAATCTATGGAGACCATGAGTTAATTTTTTAAAAAGAAACTGTCACAAGAAAACCTCTAATAACCAAACAAGGAAGGAAGGTTCCAGTTTTTAGTTCCCAAAACAATTTTGTATTTTAAGCTTCTTTATTACCACTAAAAAGGTAATTCTTCATCTGCCCCAGGTCTTGAAACTCATCCACTTGTACTCAAGACAGTTACCCCCACTGATATTTTGCAAATACCTCCTGCTATGGTATCTGTGTGCCTTTGTTCATGGCTCTCACAATTTAGATATTGTGACCTAACCTTGACAACACAAGCCATTAGAGAAGAAAAAATTTGTAAGGGGTAACTGAAAAAAAGCTAATGTGAATAAGCATTCTCCTGTTGGCACATTTAACCACTACTTACATGTTCAAAGTCAAGCATATGTTTAAATAACATCCTGTTCCAGAACTAGAGTACTCACAGCTTTGCAGAATCAATCTTTCATTGGCATCTGATTATTTGCACTGTGGGAAAAGCCATGCTAGAATAAAATAAATAAAACTCCAATACAATGCCAAAAATGCAACTGAATGTTAAAAAAACCCAATTCTGAAAATAAATCTTTTTACCTGCAGGATGTTTTCCACTCATGCATATGGTAAACAATAAGAGATCAGTAAATGCTAAGTAGAAAAAATTTTTTTAAGATAGCCGTTTTTATGGAATACTCTGCCCAAGTGTCAAAAACTATTACTTAACATTAGTAGTTAAAACTGAGGTCAATGCAATACTGCCCAAACTGGTTCATACTGAATTTCTAAAAAATCTTCTTATAGCACAATTTCACTACATGACTGCTTACTGCTCGTATAAAACAATTAGAAAAGCATTTCCTTTTCAAATAACAAAATTAAGTAAAGACGCTTTCTGGTATCAAAAATGACCTCCTGAACACTCTTAGCAGATCTAATGTAAAGTCTTCATTCTCTTTTCCCTCCCCCTTTGCTTTTTTCCTTCAACTAAAAAAAAAATTCTCTGCAGAATCTATTAAACACAGCAGGGAGAAGGAAAGAGACAAGGGAAGAAAAGAATTCAAAGGATATTCTCCTGGCTTCCTTAGGAGCTTATAGAAAAAATAAGAAATAACATATTCATACATTTGTAGAAGAACAAACAAACAAAATGAAAAAAAGTAAAGGAACATGAAGACAGAGTAATAATATCCTATTTCTTAATCAGCAACTAGAATCCAAAGGAATGTTCACTTTTCTGTAACCTATTTTGAAAGGCTAAGAATAGGCTCAACGTGCTGAGAAAATGACCATTTTAATCAGAAATATTTTTAACATGTTTTAGAACTAACGTTAATACTTTAACCCTTAGATAAATACCATCTGAATTGCAAATACGCACAATGTATTTTCTAGAAAACAGGAAGCTCTGAGACAGTATGATCAAAACCATAAATATCTCTCTGAAAACAGGGGATCATTACAAGGCATCAGGATACACAGCAAAATGAAATATAAATCATATAAAACATACTCTTTATGCATACAGATTACCACAGATAATCAGAAAAGACAGCAAAGGGTTGAGAAAAGAGCTCTCTCCAGTGACATTCATTCTCATGACAGCAGACATTTCCAGAAATATCTTATTCTCGCAAATATAAAAACAAAACCCCCTGAATGTTCACTATTAGATCTGCTTCCTGGGACAAAAAGCATTATAACACAGGTTTGGCTGCTGACTGAGATGAGGTCACAGTTTGGTTCTAAACGTTCTGCAGAACTCAAACCCCATAGAGACCCTATCAACACAATAAGGACACCTCTACAGAAATATTTTATTCCTTGCTATTATAAACAACACATTTTATTAAAGGAAAGATACCAGAGGAAAAAAAATTCTCAGGAGATTCAATTTGCTTGTCCTGGATAGGGAAATGCACTACAACTAGTGCAGAAGTTGCCAAGTGGCCACACTGCCGCAGAGGCATGTGAAGCAATCACCTCTCATAGGTGCACAGCACTTGTAGCACACTAAACTAATCTGTATATTCTTCCTATTCATTCTAGCTTCAGAAACTGGAACACATTAACTTTGAGAGACAAAAAACCCAACAAAAAAGTCTCCACTTTTGGTACTCGGATTTTTTAACAAGGAACACAAAAGGCAGGGGTGGGGGGAATGCTACATTTTATACTTCTGTACCTTGGCACATTAAAGATGTTTAAGATCAGCTACTATTCAGTCTTGCCTTCTGTTTTTCTTTTATCAATAGCAAAAATTCTTTTAATGCCCTCTGCTAGTTTAATGACTTTTTAGAACAGAACCTTACATCCTTGTTAATGTAATACAAATTTGACTTTAAAGACACAAAAATTGGCAGCAAGATTGAGAGGGATGTGTAGAATGCTTTAAATTGTATTTTATTTCTCAATTCTCAGACTTCCAGAAGGTGGTGTCTCATTAACCAAAACATAATTCAAATACAAATGTAGAGTTAGAAAGTCAAAAGTACAATAATTTACAAGCCTCTAATTAATGAATAAATTAATTTTGAAACCAGGTTTTCACAGCTTGCCAATGTTACTAAAAACAATAAATGTACTACTTTTTGGAATGTACCAAATGGTGTATTTTCAAATAGTCCTTCTTATCGTTGAAGGAAATGAGGTCTTAAATTCAGGGCACTCTGCATGCTTTTCACAAGTACCACTTCATTTTCAGGTTTAGGTAATCATAACCCTACTTAACTTTTCATCGTACTGTGCCAAAGTTTATGCCATGTAAAATCAATAAAACAACCCACAATATCTGAGTAGCTGAAGAAGACACTTAGCACACCAGACATATAGAGCGCTTTTTCTTTAAAACATGAAAGGTTGTAATAAGATAATTCATAAAATCTGTGGCACAAAAAATTAAATAAAGAGAAAAGTACTACAGATTGCCTCAAGCCAGAATCACCTAATAGCATTAAAAGAGAAAGGAATTACCATTAGAGTCTATGAGATACTCTAAGCACCCCTCAAGGGCCTGTACATGCTTCACTTGCTTTATGTGAAGCTTTGCATCCCTTAGAGTACAATTTTGTTAATCAGTTTTCAAGGTCACAGCTGAATGCAAGAGGGACAAGCTGTGCATCTGTATTTCTGAAAAAGTCACAGTTCTATTTATGTGAAAATGATCTGCAGTTATGCAGTACATAAGTCCTAACCTGCAAACACTGATATCATAAAAAAATACCCAAACCCAGAAAACTGTTGGCAGAATCAAAGTATAACGGGTCAAGGTGAGAGAAGTGTCTTTTTAATTACAATTACTTTAGCAGACAGATGCATAAATATGTCCCCACAAAACAATAATGACTATTTTGCCTGAAATTAGGGATGTATTTGAAGGACAAAATAGAGGAAGAGCTAATTCTCGAAATCTCAATGATGAGGGTCTTTAAAATGCTTTTTCTCTGTTGTTTTGGTATTTTACTTTAAAAGCAAAATTAAATTACAAGTGCATTGAACTGAATAAATTACTTTCTGGAGGTGTTTTATATTTATATAACCAGACTGAACCATATTGCAGCATCACTCTCATCACAGGCTTTCTGCTCAGGACATGCTTTGACACCTTTTCAGGCACACATAGCCAAAGTGAATAAATTTAACTTCTTTTGCCAGGAAATCCAATAAACGCGAGCAAGGTTAGAGAATCCATAGGAAGCAAAGGCATAATCTTGCTCATGAGTACAGTTGAAGACTGACATCAGCATTGTCAGCCTGTTTCCACACAGGTTGGCCCATTCATAGAGGTGACATCTCTGAGTGCAGTGATCTTTCCTGTACTGTGTATATCAGTAGGCTGGTGCTGGTTTTCTTGGCAGCTGTTTGGCTGACACTGCCTTTAGTGGTTACGGAGAACATACCTTATGGGAAGTGGTATGACTGTTCTCTTTGTTGCTTCAAACAAAACACAAAGAAAGAGGAATTTGCAAAATGCAAATGGAATTTGCATGCCAAAAGAGCACTGTCTGGTTCCTACTTTCACCAGAAATATGGGCAGATTTGTCTCCGTGCAAAGTGAAATAAGAATAGTGTGGGGGGAAAACATTTATAAATGTAATGTACTTCAAATAACTGAAGATTGCTTATAGAGAAAAAAGGAAGACAAAGAAAGAAACAAGTACATGTACATAAGAATGCATATATGTATATAAACATGTATGTATTATATAAAAATATGTATGAAAAATTAATCAAAGTTCCATTTTACTTAATAAACATGTAGAAGTACATACCCTTAAAGGGAAACAAAACTGAAAGTCACTCATAGGAGAGTTTTGTAAAAGTTTGCTGCTGTAGAAAAAAATCTGAAATCTCTGCACAAACAAGCAACACTTATGCTAACTCATGTAATCAGTGGAATAGATATCATTTTTCCCTTCTCTTGCTATCTAACCAAGGCACATTTTCTCTAATATTTTAATCACTTTTCACTAACACTGAACTCTTTCAGCAGCATGTCCAAACACAGCCACAGTCAGTCTTTAGAGATGAATTGTAAGACTTATTTTCTCTGCAAAAGAAAGTGATGTCAGTGCAATTGGAGAAACATTAAGAAAAAAATTCAAACACTTTTGATGGACAAATGTACTTGTTTACATCCTGACTACTACATTTCAGTGTACAGTGATATGGAATTGCTTTAACATAAACTAAAATAAACATGTCAAGTGGAAATATAAGTCTTAGCATAGGAGTTTCCACTAATACAAAAATGGGGGGGTTTTGTGTCATTTTTCTTGTAGTATTCCTACATTGATGCCAGTGCAGTATCACTATCATTTACAAACTTGTACTGGGAAAATTATTATTCCTTTAATTGTGTACATTTTCATCCATTTTCAAATGTCTGCACACAGCTCCCTTAACATGTCACAGATACTGACTGAACTTAACAGATTTTGATTGATTTTGATTATGATGTATTTCTTGTCATTTTCAAACCACACTGCAAATCAGCATCTTTTTGCACCAAGTTCATAAGAGTTGTGTATTAAGAAGTTAACTTGACTTTTGTCTATTTTCCACTATAGCATTGAATTTACTTTCTATGCCCCTGCCTGACCCTGCCCTGATTTTTCCCTTTATAAGGAAAATTTAATTGTGCTGGTAACTTAGTTGGTAAAGAACTTAGTGCATCACAGCACAATTTACACTGAAATTGGCACTATAATTTATCATTATACAATGATACTGTTATTGTAATAATTCACTATTGCAAAATTGCTATGTTTTAAGGTAAACATATAGTTAAGTTTACTAAATGAAGTTTTATACAAATACATTAATTTGGAGGAAGAAGCAATTTCTCTGAAGATCTAAAAAATTTAGAACCCTACTGGTTTCTCTTGCAGAACAAAATAAATAACAGACTCTTTCTAGGACTGGCTTCAGAAACTGTCTCGTCTTCAGAAGCAACCTTTAACAACATGCAAAAAATTAACAAGAGGGAAGAGAGTTATCAATGATCATAAGCTACTAAGTATAAAACAAAAATAAGTAATTCTAATTATTAAATTCCATTACACTTCCATCAAGACTGTAATGCACCAAGAGCTTTGCATGCTCAGTGCAAACTGTCAATAGAAAATGTGTGAAATATTTTCCTTATACTGATGTCAGTCAGTACACTGCTGTGACAATTCATTCTACACCATAGCTTAGAGAGAAATAAAGCAGTAAGTGTCCTTATTTATTATATGTATACAAATGAACATATTTCTCCAATGTATTCCTCAATCCCTCCCTTGTTTTCACAAAATTTTGTATCCAAATTCCCCTGAACGTGATACGCATCAAAAATATGATTATAGAATTTGAGAGTCGTACCTTGCCCCAGACATCTATTGAAAGCAATGTGTAAACACTTGCCATCAAATTCCATCAAAATGTTTATTTGAATCAGGTATGTTTGAAATCTGGTAACAATTCCTATGGAGCTATTTGACTATTTGACTGAGGAACTGAATGGCTGTCCAAGACATCACCTAGGACAACCGTGACTGTTCCATGTTAGATCATTAAGTGACTCCATGAAGTGTCAAGTAATATTTAATAAAGTTCTCTACATATTATGACAGGTTCTCTGTCTTATGAATAGTCCTTCATGTATTTGATTTCAGAAATTACGTCCTGGTACATTTGCCCAATACAGCTATTTTCAATTTTCTAAGTTCCTTCATATTAAATTATTCTGTTCCGCGCATATTTAGGTTTTTGCTGCTGGGAATGTTGCTTCATTCTTTCTTGGATATTTTCACTCTTGTTTCTCTATGTTGTAAAAGCCAACCACATCTTTCACAAACACTTTCCCATCCTTCCCTGCTTTCCAATTCTTGCCAAATTACAATGATCAGAGTTTGACAACACTGCTATAGCAGATGTCAATGATCTTGCAATGATCTTTTATGACTCAAAAATAACCTAGAAAATATAAATTGTAATGGAAAGTAATGCCCACATTACTTTTTTCTATATAGAGCATCATAAAGCTAAATATACAGAGCATTTATATTTCTGTGTATCTAAAACTACAGCTAAATTCATTCTATAAGATTTTATCCAAGGCACAGCATTCTAAAAGAATAACTCAATTACCAATGTAAATGCTAACAAATTACTCCTTATGACTTTTCTGTCAGAAATAGATTTAAGAGCTCTGTTTCCTTCATGTCAAAAAATTGCCTTACAAGGTAATCTTCCAAAAATTAGCCTTTAATGGACTTAGTGTTCATCATTTGTATATACCCGTCATAGAAGTGTTTAGGAATTAACTTATTTTTATTTGAATTCTGCTTCAACAACAGCCTACACTCTGTGCACACTTTTCAATTCATTGAGTTCTCTGTATCTTCTCAGTTTCTTTAGTCCTAGTGGAATGCACTTCTTTTTTAAACAAAAGTTGGTGATGATAAACTAAAAATTAATTTCTCAAAACTACACTCAATTAAATAGATACTCCTTTGCAGTAACTAAAATAGTTTCTGTTCTACATACATTCTTTCTCTCTGACACTGAAAATAAAGAATTTTAAAAAGCCGGTGAAATTTGCAAAAATAAATTGAGGAGATGTACTCTCTCTCATGTGACGTTAGAAATGCCCATTACATAAAACAATCCATAGCAGAAATAAAATTCAGTTGTAATTGTTTCAAACTCTCCTAGCAGTGGCTGTTTCAAAGACTCATACTTATCTAAAAGCTCATCTATACCTATATGTACAAACATATATATAACTGTAAAAAATCAGCAATGAGTCAAGACACTCCATACTATGATTCCTTCACACCTTTTGTAGGTTCTTTCAGTTAAGCAGAAAAATGAATTTTCTGCCTTTACTACTACTGCTGCTGTTCAGTTAATCAGGAGAGAGTAGTTCTGCCCCCAGGTAGGAGGAGAGTGACTGTGAGGGGATCATGGCTAGAAAAGCTGGCAATATCTAACAAGCACACTCCTCATTTGATTCTATGGACTGTCGGGGATATGTTAGATTTCAAATCTGCCCTGATACAGTAGAAATAGTACATAACTGTGTGTACAACGATAAGCATAGTCTATTCTTCAGAAAATCAGCTTCTTAGAGAAATAAATTAATACATATAAGTTTAAAAAACCATAATATTTTCACACATGCTATCAATCCATATGTGTAGAGATACACTTTTCTGTGTATATACACAACTAAAGTACAATGCTTTGCCTGAACTATATTTGTGAACAATTTTCACATGAAGACATATTACTCTAAATTTGTTTCCAAAGAATGTTTGTCTCCCATCTTCCATCAAATATGCATTTAATGACACATCAAATATTAGTTGCTAAGTGTCAATTCATTAAAAATATTAAAGGATTGACTTTTTTTAAATAGGACAGACTTCTCACTCTTGCACTTGATTTTGTAAAATTTTCATGTCACATATTCACGTTCAATTCCTTAATGTTGCCAATTTAAAAAATATGATAAAAGAAAGTCAGAGACGATAGAAGGTGATGGTGCAACAGCTCTCAGCTTACTGAAGTGCATGATGAGCCAAACCACTTGCTGCTCTTCAGAGAGCAACACCTGAAGTTCCTCCCTGAACCTTTCCCATAATGCCTCAGTTGAGACCTGAAAGGAACATCTCTGCAATTTGCTCACCTTGTTCCTTCTGACCTCAGGTCTCTGATGAAATGATGAGGCTTGCTAATTAGTATCACCTGTGATAGCACATTTGAAATATAGATATCTTTCCAAAGACAACTGAATTGTGACCTCCAATAACAACTCTCATAGGTCACTACACTGCTGTCAGATGGTGATAATATTCAGCTATTGCTAACCTTGCCTGAAGCAAAACTAACCAGAGATGAAAATACTTTGTCTTTCATGTAAAGGAGTTCATTTTAAAAAGAAAGAAAAGAAATAAAGTCCCAGACACCTGAACCTGCAAATATCTATGAGAGAAAAGGCAGACTGCGGGCTTGCAAGTTCCAAAAGGGTCTCTTTGAATAACATTTTAAAAACATTTGCTACTCTACTTTTCTTGGACATCGCAAATGAATTTTAACATTTAAATTTACTGTACTTGAACAAAATTTACATTTATTAGCTATCATTTTTCCTTGATTATAAGCAAGTATTCATACTCACGTATCCTCAGAATATTTTGGAAGTGAGGTTCATGAAATCTTGGACATATTATACTTGGATACCCGACACACAAAAACTACTGATTCATCCAAAACCCTTTAAAGTTTTAAGTATGTGTCTTGCAACATGAATAAAATATGTAAGTAAATCTACAAAAACAGCTCACTGTATTAATCATGCCATAGATTAGAATGGCAGAGAAGATACAACATATAATATAGAGCCTACTGAAAATATTCTGCAATCTGCAGGCTTCAGGTGAAATGTCAAATGCAAAATGAAATTTATGACATTTATTGTATCCCAGGTGGATCAGGAGATGCACATTATTGAAATACATTCAAATTAGAAATGAAATTCACTTGTGACTTGCGACATAAAAATTCTCATCTGTGGCTATTTCAAATGCAGAGACATACCACATGCCATTATAATTATGTTCACAAACATGTGGGCAACTGTGAAAAAAAAAAATAAATAAAATCAGCTTGCAGTCAATACATTCCCTTGCATTTGTCCTTTCTATCAACTGTACACTAACATATATGCCAAGCAAAGGAATAACAAATAACCGAGAAAAAACCCACCACATCATAAAGATGGAAAAGTAGGCAGCCTTTATTCTCCCAGATGCAGGGAAATTCATTCTGTATTATTCAGAAAAGCAGATGAGTGAGGTTGCATAAAATCCTCCTCACTTGTCCCCTGCTGGCAAAGGATATGTACAATGTGACAGTGCAATAGCTTTGCCAATGCATTCTTCTCTTCCCAGATGTATTGGAGCTGAAAGCTGTCTCGCTGACATGCAGTTGCAGTGCAGATCTTAACATATTCAGAGGCAAAGCAGTAAGAACTGCACTGCTGTTCTGTCATTGCCACATACCAGTGATTATAATTCAAAAGAAAGGTTAAGGCAACTGAACTTCATGGACAAGGCACATCTTCCACTAGCCCATGGTACAAGTCTTTGAGTCTGAAGTCCACAGTGTGCACCTCAGAGGAAATGAAGGTCACTTACTGGCATTATTAGACTTGGTTCACATTTCAAAAGACCAACAGAAATCTCAAGAAAAAGTTTTCTCTGCATGGTTTTGCTTGCATCAGAACTCAAATATTACAGCTGTAACAAGAGTATTCTATAGCTTAACTTATTGGGGAAAGAAAAAAAAAAGCTCTAAATCAATTAGTAACAGTTTGTAGTATCTAATTTCTTACTTTAAATAAGTGATTCTTAAGAAATCTCATTAATTTAAGGAACATTAGGGAATAAAGCAGTAGACACTGTCCCTGATGGTCATAGTACTTAGACAAAGTAGATTTAATTTTTAGCACAATCTTTTTCCACTCCTCTTTGAACTACTCAAGGTGTATAAAGACAACAGAATTTAACAGAGATTTGGAGCAGAGACCATATTATCAAGACAAGTCACAGAGAGGGGAAAAGTACTTCAAAAAAGAATAGCTAAATATAGATTTAATAACTTGCTTGGATTATAATGGCCCAAGGGGCAAATTTAGGATCCTATGCCCCAGAAGCAAAGAGAAATAGCAATTATAAGTCTAGAATAAGGTGCTATTTACTCTTCTGAAAACATCACATGGGTAATGTCTTTTAATGGACACGGTCTGCGTTTTCATCTTAGAAAACAACAGAAGGTCCCTGGTAAAACTCTCTTCAAATAACAGCAAAATTGACCTGAATCAAATTTGTAGTACAGCTTCTTCACTTAGAAGCTGTTAACAGTTCTCAAACAAATCACAGAATATGCTGAGTTAGAAGGGATTCACAAGGATCATTAAGTCCAACTCTTATGTGAATGGCCTGTACAGGGATCAAACCCACAACACTGGCATTAGCACCATGTTCTCACCAATTGAGCTAGTTGGTGGCTCTCTATCAAAAGTTGAATTTTGCAAATTGTCACTTCAGCTGTAGCACTGGATTCAAATAATCAACTAAAGATTCTGGAATTATTTGTAATGTAAAGGTTTTGAATACCATGGCTGACCTGCTACCTCATCTATTTCTTGTCATAGTCACTGCAATATTTCTCCTCTGATACTCTATTCACTTTTTTTTTCTTTTTTATTTGCAACCTGGACTGCATTAATACCATATATCTTTTACAAGAACAAAGGTAAGGCAAATTATTTCAGATGTCTCTAGACAATATTTTAAACTGCAATTGAAGAAATATTTTCCTTCAAAGCAATGTACAACATTAATGCACAGTACAGTACAACATGTAAGTTGATAAGGAACATGGCATACCTATATCAACAATAATGCCATAAAGATCAAAACCCAAAATATGAAATTAGAAAAACCCTAATCCTCATAATAAACTTGGAGAGATGGTCTTCTTTTAGTACATAAAATCCACAGGTAAAAGCCACAACAGAAAATCATTCACAATATGTGTTTATTGAGAAACAAGTAATTCTATCCCTCACCAATTTAGGAACACTACCCCATTCAAAAAAATAAAAATAAAAAAATCAACTCATCAGTCTCAATCCTGGCTCTACAATAGATGCAATGAGCAAGTAGGAGCGATAGGAGAATGTCACAAACTGCTGTTGAAGGAAAAATTTTCTAAGTTGTACTTCAGGAAAAAAAGACTGAAAAAGATGGCTGATTAAGAGTTAGTGAGAAACTTAGGAGGCCCAAAGTAATCCCACCCAAACCAAATCCACACACTGTTATTCCTACTAACATGCAGCTATTCATTCTCTATTATCTGAAGGAGAAGAGAGCTGCCCACTGAATTTCCAACAGGACTTCCTATAGTACAGTCACTTTTTTTCCCTCCAAGTACTGACCTTCTCCATTACTCTCCTGCCCATGGAATCTAACTTGATCACAGTCTGAATTGATTTGCCTGAAAAGAACTATGACAGATACTACATCACAGTTATCCTTGCAGAATAGCTACCATATGCACTACTATCACCACTAGCAGAAATTCTCACTTCCAGCTCCAATATTAGAAAGTCCAAACAGCAGAAAAACATATAAAAGATTCCATTGTTTAAACAAAACAAAGCATTCCTTTGTTCAAGACTACGAAGCAGAGATTTAATAGATTAGAAAGAAAAAAATCTGATAACACAACACCAAATGTTTCTCCTTCTGGAGAATTCTTTCTTCCTATTAAGTGACAGTATGTCCTGTATATCTTTTACACTTATCTGTATCTGCTGAAAGCTAAAAATAATGGTGCCTTTAGGAATTGTACCCTACCGAGTTCGTGAAAGATGACGTGAGGCATTTCTGTTCTACACATTTTATTTTTACTCTGCTTAAAATTGCTGTTATTCCTGAGCCTGATTTATGGGTACCCTGGGGTACTCCTAAACCCTTTTGATGTTATTTCTACTGGAAACAGTTGACAAAAGCAGATCTTCCCTTGAGGATTGCACAGTTTTAGTATTTGTTTCAACTTTCAGCCATTTGCTCAACCTATTAAAGCTTCTTCAAAGACATAGAACAGCAACCCATCACCTTGAATGCTACAGAAAAAAAAAAAAAATGCATAAAGGCTGCCAATTCACACTAACTCTGCTGTAGATAAGCAAAATACATTGGAAAGCACTACACTATGTGGAATACTGCCTTTAAATTTAGCAGAGCCCTACAAGGGTGTTTGGCTTTCAACTATTTTACTCTGGTGGTCAGACCTTCATGAAAACATTTATATAAAATATAAACCTAAGGCAAACTAAGTGTATCTAATGTAAACTTGAGAATAAAAACTGGCAATAGACTAACATTGCTTCCACTTTGTATTTTTTCTATATAGCAGAGTACAGTACTGTTTTAAATAAGATTTTTAGGAGCTTTGCTAACCTTGCTAAAACCATGCAAATGCTGTCCCAAGAATCTTGGAACTTCGTTGTTCTGCTGGTGGTGGACTAACTGTCAATGATAAATCGATGGAAACACCTAGAGATATAGTGAATGTTGCTGCAAAAAAATTACATAAGGAAAATGCAAATAGTACCTGTTGTCATCTTTTGCTGTTTGGTGCCTTGTTGTTGGTTTGGGGTTTTTTCAGAAAAAAAGGAAGAAAATTCTACTTTGAAGAACAGACACAAATTTTTAATTTTACTATAGTGAAGCTAATACCAAATAATAGCTAATACACTGAATACAGTTAATCCTCTTTTCACATGAATGCTACAGAATGATGAAGGTAGGTTTCACAAAATACTCAAAACTGCAGAGTGCCCTAAATGCTACTTTTCAACTGCATAAGCATATTAAAAAAATAATTGGGAGTACAATCACCTAAATATTTAACTGAACTAAAAAGATTATGGCTATTTATGTAATTTCTTGGAATTATATATAAATATTACAAGAATGTTAGGTTGGAGAAAGTAATTAGAAATTCAAAAAAACTGAATAGAGATTTTTTACGTAGCCCAAGATTTTACAATGACCTTTTCATAACTGATAAATGTTCTCATTGTACGATCTCTCGCTCTTTCCAATGGTCAAAGATTTACATTTAACCATCCTTGCAACTGGTAAGAGACAAAATCGGAAACTAAACCAATTTCTTGCACAGCTTTAATTCGAAAATTATTTCATTTGCCCAACAATACATGTGAAGTTCTTTTTTAGCAACTTGCAGGATCTGCCATACCAAAAATAAAATATTATCTTGAGTTTTGGTATCACCTTCAAATGTCTAGCATTATATGAAAGTGCACGATAGGCTTTTACGGCTTTAAAAAGGTCCAGCTTCTGAAAGATAATCAGAATTTAATGCATGGATACATTTTCAAAACTTTAGAGTTATAATAGAAATGTGTATCAAATTTATTACATTTTGCTCCATTTAATGTTACCCAGAGAAGGGGATTTTAGACAAGGTTTTTTTCCTTATTTGTTCCTGTTTGGTTTTTTGGGTTTTTTTGGATGGTTGTTCTGTTTTCTTGTTTAATTGAGAAGAGACCTTAACAAAAATAAAGTAAATTCTCAGGAACAGACAACTTTTCCCACAGTCTAGAAATACTTAGAGTTCTTGAGAACCCTGGTGGACCCAAGTCCCAGAGATAGGTACTGTTCATGTCAAAAAGGTCAGCTATTCAGCAAGTTTTACCCCTTTGTTGTACTTCATGTAGTTCAGTGAGCTCTTCTGATGCTTCCTGAGCCCTATACAGGAAATACTGGGACACGAGTAACCCTTTTTCATTCCATCTTATTACTAGGATAAAAAGTATACTTTCACTGCAGATCTAGTTTCAACAATGGCTGGGTTTCTGCTTCACAATTAACCCAAGCTGGCTATGACGAAGCACCAGGTTACACAATTCTGTGCAGGACATCTGTCAATCATTTCTATCTGGCTTGGGATCGGGGATCAGCCATTGGCCCTCTTGTGTTCAGCAGTACAGACAACTAGGAGTTTACACTTCAGTAAGCCGAATCATTCCTCTTGCCCAGTGAATTTTTAGAAGGGACAGGAGAACTTGCCACTTTTGAGTACTGGCAGTCATTTGCTGCAAAATGCTGACATAACAATTTGACAGAGATCGATATGAGGTCTTCATTTAATCTGTACCTGGCAGCCAGTTCTGTAAATACACCACAAAGGATGCTTCCAAAACCAGCCCTTTCCAGAAGATACACCATATGAATCAGTGTGGAGTTCAAGTGCCCTTTCCAATTTCTTCCTTCTGACCAACACCCACCATTTCACAATTCTTTTTATACTTTCACATATAATATCTCCTAATCAGTAGATAAATGTGTTTCAGGTAATTCTTCACTACAATAGTAGCTGTCTTTTTCGGGCAATTGGTTTTTAATCCATGCATTTGCAAGTAATGGATATTCTTGAATGTATGTGCTCAATACCACATGCAAAGATGGATTACAGTATTTCAAACTACAATAAACACAAACATGAGAACAGATGCATTTTGCCTTGATTTATAGAACAAGCACCGAGAAGTTAATTTCTTCAGGAACAGTCTGTCCCCCTCAAAAATCCAGCTCTTTCCCTGGCTCTTGAATACGTTTTAGCAGAAAGTATCTACTCACTTATGCCACTATCTTGAGCACTTGAGGTTTCAGGTAGAGTTTAAGCAGTCAGATTTCTATCTGCAACGTGACTAAGGTACAAAAACTGTAATTGTACCAGCAAACTAAATAACACACCTGAAAATATGGCCCATTTTTCACCATGTTACCATGGAAAAAAAAATCCCAACCTTTAAAAAGGAAAATGAACAAAGGAAAAAAGGCTCTTTGAAAGTGATAAGTACTGTGAAGCACTGAGACTGTGCATCTCTGACAAATTTTGCTGTACTTACCTAATATCTGTGCATGTTATACATGTGATACAGCGACTGTTTGTTGTAACAAGGTTCAAAGCCACAGATGTTTCACTGTCAGTGGTTGGGTGTGCTCCACATTTAAAGTAAAACTCCTGAAATATTGAAGAAGAGATAAAGACAAGATTACATACCTGCTGCTCATGTCCTTCCTTTATCTTTGGGTAACTGACATTTGAGAGAATAGACAAATCACCACTGCCACCAGCAAAGGAGGACAATCATTAAGAAAGGTTTACAAGGGATCCCTTGCAAAAATAGCAGTCTAGGTGTCTATTTTGTTCAGTGCCTTTCCTAGCAAAGAAGATATCAGTGTGACACATTCTGTGACCTTCTGGATTTATAGAAAAAAAAAAATCACTTCATCTAGACTTTATCTAAGTATAGTCATCAAAGGCAAAATCCTAACCAATTTTGATATGCATTAATATTGCCACTATCCTTTCTTGTTACAGATATTACCATTTTCCAAACTCTACAACACAGAATTTTAGTTCTAAAATAGTGAAATCTGGCCTTGCTTTTGTGATGTTGGAAATCTTTAAGATACAATTTTACCATCATAATAAAGGAAAGCTCTAGCTCTCTTGGAGCCCATATTACATTTGCAAGTATACAGTGTTTGATTGAAGTTGCTTTAACCTCTTAGACTGCCTTCATTAGCATAATACTTTTCACACAAATGTGTGTTTGTTCTCTTTTCCACTGCACCCCAGGGAAGGCCATACGAACCACACTATTCCTTGATAAGATTTTGTTACAAGAAATTGTTCTAAGTGTCCAAATCACTCTAAGCATATGTAAATAAAAGCAGTCTGAAGACACATGCTTTGCAATAGGAGTCACAGATTAAAATTTGTAATTTCTTTGTTGCTATGAGACCTTTTTTCCAATAACAAATTGTGGAGGTTTGTAATGAAAACATGGTATAAATGAAATGTGAATTAGAAGGTAAGGGTATAAAAACATTGGAAGAAAGGATAAGAAGTTATAAAAGAATGATAATTGTTGACAACATCAAGATATTAAGATCACAGTTTATTCTCAAGAAACCTGGACTTGCTAAAAAAATACTAAGAAGACAAGAAAAAAAACCCAAACAAATGGAGCAAGAGAAAAAAAAAAAAGAGTGAATAAATCAGCAGCATTTCCTAGTGACTCTTGAAGGTGGGACGGGATGAAGGAAAAAAAAAATTATAGCTACTGTCAACTTTTTTAGGGAGAGAAAGTCACATCCAAGCCTCAGTATTAGGAACAATTAAAAAACCACGAAAAAGACATGCTAGGTGTTTGCTAGTGTCACTCCATGTTCCTACATAGATTATGCAGGCACATATCGTAGCACTCACTAATATATGAGTAAAAGAGAATGTGTGGATGAATGAGAATGAAAAAATCAATTTTATTTATACAAAATCCCTTTTTCCTGTCTACAGCTTTGCACCAAGATTTACTGCAATACTGTACTAAGAGCAGTCCAGACAGACTCTCTTACTTTCTCAGTGCCTACAGCCTTGCAGTAGGGAATTCTTTGTCTGCTAAACAGCTGTCATTTACTGTTTTGGCTTTTTTTCCTCAGTGGTGATGATCATTTAGCTATATTGTGTATTTCTACATAAGACAAATACAGTACTATTCAATACTGTTGCACTCTAAGGTGGAATCTGGTAACTGGGATATGGGAAGTATTAATGTAACCTTCCTCCTAGGTTAGTCACTTCGGTTTCTCACAGAAGCACTGATATATGCAATAGATTCAACAATATATTCATACCCTGCTGTAAATGAAGGGCACAATGTCTGAAGCATGTCTTAGAGTCTAAGAGAACTATGTAGCAAGAGTACAGTTTAAAGGCAAGCCTATTTTTTAAAGTAATTGTTCACAAGACTTGAAGTAGTCACCTGTACGTGTTTATACACAGCAAAATTATCTTCGTGTCCTGTTTCATAACATCAGGAAGTATTCCCATGCAAGAAAATATGCTTAAAGTCATCCTTAGACAAGACTTCAGACTTCCAAGTTTTTACTCTTGTTCAAGACACAGATACACAACTTTTAAATGTCACCTTAACTTGAAGCATTTCTGCTTCGAATTAGTCAATGGAACTACACATTAATCCAGAATACATGATAACCTTGCACAAACTGTAACTTCAATTTATTTTCAATCTTTAAAAATGTATCCATTGATCTTGTACTATTTGCTAATGGGCTTTGGAGCTTGGGTTTCTTTGCCCTTTATTTCAAGTTAACTTTTGTTTGAATTAAATGTTAAGAAGGATTTATTTCAGTGCAGAAGATATATATTTCCTTGCTTCAGTACATCTTCTGCATACAGCTAAAAGAATATTGGCAACTCACAATTCCAGAACAGGTAAACTATGGGCAAGGAAACTTATAAAAAGTAATTTTTGATAGAAGTACCTACCTATTATAATAAAACCTTATTTGGGTCACAAACAAAAAGTAATAAAGGTATTGAGCTCTGAACCAATTGAAATAAGTTTAGACTCCTTTTTTTCCCTAATGAGCATCTGTTTGGTGGTTCTAATTGCTTTTGATAATACCTCATGATGGTTCTTGTCATGAAAGGCACTTAATGAAGAAGGTAAATAAAGCTATGCAATTCTTATTCCATGGAAAGACAGACAGGAAAGGAAAAATAGTCAAGAGTCTTGTGCTACAATCCCAAAATACTTCTGCTATATCATTAGGAAAATTACCTCTCAATATTTCTGTTTATTGGCCCAAACACTGCTTTAAGAAAACTCCTCAAATTTATTATGTGTTTCAGTATTGCTGGATGGAGAATGTTATGAAATGTGAAAACACTCTTTAAAATAACAAAACAAAACCTTGCCACTCTCCAAAGCCATTCATGGAGACTCCCTGCTTGACTAAACTGTAATTAAGGAAATAGTAAATCTTAATATTAAATAGAAACAGAACAGAGGGCTCATTAAAAATATAGAAAAAAATCCCTCAAGATTATGTGTCAAGTATTTTTTCAGAAGAAATCCTGAAGATTAAAGAATAAAAGAGATACTCATAGCAAGTATGTTGAGACTAGCAGCATACCCTTGCAAAATCAAAAAGTATCAACCCACACAAAGCACAGTACTATGCAATATACACAATCAATGCAATACAGTCTGTCTCTGGAGGTCTGAGACCTCAGTGCTGAGCTGGGAGTTCAGAAGTACAGGGAGAGATAGGAATCAAAAATGCAATATGCTGAGTGCCTGACAGTTCTGCAGGAGCGTGGACTTCAATTTCTACAATTTCAATATTTCTTTTTTTTCTGCAATAATACACATTCCATCTGTTTAAAATATTTTAAAAGTCATGAAACCAATTAAGTTTCCAGTTGCATATAAAAGTTTATGCTGCCTGGTTTTACACATTGTATAAATACACAATCCACAAGTATTTATTTGTTACATCTACCAGATCTTCCATACTTTTTTATGCCAGGGCATATACCTATGAAGTTATCACTACAGATAACCCATCAGAACAAGCTGCTTCTCAGTTGCTTCCAGCAATGAAATTACTGAAAGCAAAATATAAGAGGGAGGAGTGTAGCCACTTCTCATTCTTCAGCCTTGCATGTAAATGCAGCTTTTCTTTTATTTAGTCTTTCACCCAGTGTATGGTAACCTAAGGAGGGAAATTTGCTGGGTTTTTTAATCCAAATAATTTATGTTCCAATGTTAATCTCTGAACAGGTGTAGAGACCTAGGAGCCAGCCAGTTTAAGACTAACACTATAAACTAGCCTCAAACTGTAAAATTCATACAAGCAGTAATTACTTCTTAAGGTTGATATCACAATGTCTCTAAACTTGTGCTGTATGAGACAGTACTTTCATAATGTTGACTTTATATTAAAAAACTCCAAGCCTTACAGAATACCTCAGAAGGAATGAGCAAAAATTCATGCAGTCTACATTAGTATCTGATTACTTCTAAAATATTTTAAAATAGAAGAAAGTACATTATTCCTCCTTCCTGCGCATGTGTTTTTAGGTATAAAAAACTTTCTGATGATTTTAAGTATCGCTGTTCAGCAGTGAGTAAGGATGTCAAGGAATTACTGCAAAAGCCAAGACAAAATTTAGTGCTTTTCTTAGTTCTAAAAGTGAGTAGTTTTATGGTCACCTTCTACTGCAATGAATACCTTTAGATCATTTTCTTGCCTAAAGGCATAGGTCCCATGAAATTGTGAACATTCTATTTAACACTATAAATGTCTTCCTTTTGGCAGTGTATCTGATAGATTGTTATTCCGAGAAGGGAGCAGGCATCACTCTTACATACTCTGTCATATTCTTCACTCCTGTTATTGCTTTTGTGTCACACAACATCATAAAAAGTGCACAAGGGAAGAAAAGGTTCAAAGATACATGGTCAATACTAGCTACTTTTTATGAAACTCAAGATGAAAATGGTTAAATTTTTTAAAAACCTCCTGATTTTCTTTGATATTTAGTAAAAGTGGCTCTCTGTAAACTTTGTCTTTTCAAACAAACCAGGGGTTTACGTACCCCTAACTGCTGATGATAACTGAATTGTCTTCTTTTTGGTCAAGTAACCAACATAAGCAAGATCAAAGTCGTACACAAACCATCAGGGGGAAGGCAGTCTGAAAAGGCCTAGAAGAAACCTTACCCTTTTGATACATGTTCTCAAGTCCAGTTTACTACACTGTCAGAAAAAACACTACTGATCTTTGTTAAGTACCACCAATATAGCCTGTATCTTGGCTGGTGTACAACATATCCACATGAAAATATAAGTTCCTCCCCTTGGTTCTAATTCTGTGCTGTATAACTTGGCTAAACTAAGGAAGCTCAGTCTGATTTCTTATTCCCATTTCTTAATAAGCTATAAAAGAATGTGAGAGCCTTATGGTATTTTTCCCTCAATTACCCACACATGTATATTTAGGACTGATAGGCAAAGCCATTTATAAATATGTTTTATAGCCATTGAAAGTGTGGTTTTAATTTTTTCAAATTATCAGTAAGCTTAAATCTCATTTCAACTATATCATCAAAATTATACCTATGAAAGAGAAAAAACTTCAATGCTATTGTGGCACACCCCTGTGGTAATGATTCATTTGTTTTTGAAATTGAAAAAACTGAGTAGATATTCAGTAGATCTAAGGACATTAAAAGAAACTCACTTCAGAGCAGTTGTGGAATCAAATATTTCTTCTGGGATATTCTGGGAAAGACTGGGCTTAACTCTGTGCAGAGACATTTTCAGGTTCCCACATCCCAGAATAAATACAGGCAGTAGTTTTCCAAGTCATAGATATATTTCAGTGATGAAAACAAACAAATAAATCTAAAACATCACTGTTCACATGTGGAACAGGCACTGCTTTTAAAATTACATAAGTATAAAGTGTTAGAAAAGCCATTTGAACTACACTGGCTAAATAGTATGAGGAAGGTTGTACAGCCAAAGAGCAATTCTTAAAGATTTAAGTCCTAAATGATTTTGTGGTAGATTCCTGAATGCATTACATACACAAGACTGCTCCACTTTGTCCTGTGAGCCAACAGTATTTTGACTAGCTGTGGTCACTAGAAGATATCTTGCTCAAAATAGTGGCAGTTCCCCCATGCACCTCACCAGATACTACCAATCTCAGATCAGATACTGAGCATGGTAAGCATCACCTAACACCATTTATTTGGTGACTGCTACTCTGCATGGTTTGGCTTTGCTAAGCAAACACTAAGACCTAAACAGCTGTTAAGATCAAAGGGAGAAAATTATTACTCAAATATTAAATTTTTGCAATAGAGTTGGGTTTATGGGGAAAAAACTACATAAATAAAACAAAAGCATTCCTAGAGCTACCTACATTTTAGACAAGCAAATTCTTCTGTCTCCTCTATGTTTGGAATTCATCTGGAACTGTTATTACTTGTAGATGAGAAGCTACCCTTAGGGCTGATGACAGGACCAGAGCCTATTTTCTTTTAAGATGCTCTCCATTCAGGAATATTCTCCTACCTGAGATTCCAATCAAATTGAGATTCCCTTTTCTCTGTGGATTTCCTGTGATTCTTAAACTTGACACTTGATCATTATATCAATGATGTAAGCACTACTCCAAAGAGCAACTGACTTCCCTAAGCTGAAAAATGCAGCTTCTCTGGGGCACAGCTAAGTGGATCACCTCCTAGGCAAACAAGACATAAATACAGCTCTCATGTCTCAGTGGTTAAGGACAAACAAACAGTTAACTCATTTTAAAGGGAAAGGATTTATGCATAGTATTAAATCAGCATTCAAGCTGCACCATGTAGGTCCTTAAGTCTGTTTCAATGTTAAAGAAATACATTAATTGATCACTACAAACAGTGTAATAATGCATGTGATTAATTGCTAATTTTCTATTAAGATTTAGCAGAAAAATATTCAAGGTTATTAAGTGACAGTGGATTTGAAGTTCCTTAGCACAGATTTTAGGCATACTCCAATGCAATTATTAAATATGTTGCTCACTTTAATCACTCACATATCAATACTAATACAAATCTGTAAAAAGCATAATCATTACACTCAGACAACATTTCTGTGCCATTAAAAAAATAAATCTTAATTTTTCCTCTTTGAAAGAGAAGATCCTGTGAAAAACTCAACACTTGATCTCAGACCTACACATTCATAACAGAACTAGAAAAATCAGCAAGAATGAAAAGATATGCATGCCACCAATAACAGTATCCTTTATATACATTTCTACAAAAATTTTCCATCCCTTCCATTTTCAAATTTACAGACTCCCTATTGTTGAACATGCCAGGGATGGCAATTCATGAACACTGTCAAAAGTGTGAACTTCAAAAGAAATGCTTTTATGGGATGTAAGGAGAAAAACTGATATTCCAAGAGACATCAAATGTTATATAAGCCTTGTTAATATAGTGGCGATAACTAAGCTGACCTCAAAGATAAGTTGAAGCATCTTCTGATGCGAAGAAAGGCAATAAAGTGCTAATATATTAAATTTAAATGTCTGTAAGTACTATACACTTATTTAATTTGGCAAGAAACAAAAGCAGCATAAAAATGTAGAAGAAATATGAGCACACCTCTAATATCTACTTTCTGACCGAACCCCCTTGCCCTTCTCAAAATGCCTCTGGCTAAGAAGATCTGTTATTCATCATAAAAGCTCCTTAGGATGAGTATCTTTTGTCAACTCTTCACGTGGGCTTGGTCTTGGTGAAAACATCAATTTTGACCCGTGTGAAGGATGGAGGATGGAGGGAGTGAACGTTTAAAATTATTATTACATTTTTGAGACAAGTAGCATTTAGGGGCAGAAAAACTATCCTCCTGCATTTTTTCAGACTTTCTCTTCTTTTCAACTATAATACTTACAATCTGAATGTGTCCAAGTGACTAAAAGACACATATTTCAGAGAAAGAAGGGTCAATATCACTTATAATATCTCCTTTTAATTCTTGGTTCTTATGTGACTTTAATTAAGTTCACATAAGAAAAACATTAAAAATATACAGTTCAACCTCTTTCTCTCAGAAATAAACATATTCACCATGCCTTTTATTTGGTTGAGAATATAAAAAACAATTTGTTGCATAATAATTATTTGAACAGAAAGCCTTTGATACGGAAAGCATTTGAGTGTAGTAGGATTATGGGACAGGAAATGTAGATGCTATTCAGGAATCTTTACAAGACCTAGTGGTTTAGGTCACTAAAACTTTAGTAAGTCACTTAAAGCCAAGGTTTAGGCATATAAAAATGTATCTAAAACTCATAAATCATTATCATGAGACATTTTCAGGGATAGAAAATGGTAATAGACTATTGTCATCATACCCAGATTCCACTTTTATCTACATTCTCAAAAAAAAGAGAACAAAAATCAAGGTAACAAATTTCTGTTTATGTATTTATTCCCCTATATTCCCCTGAATTGTCAAGGGAAAACATTTCTATCTTTCATTTTCCAGAATTCAGTGAAAGAACAGAGGTATTCAAATATTTTTCACAGGACAGCAGTAGTGCCATTCAGTTTCATTCAGACAACTAATATGATATAACCAAGATGATTGGAAAAAAGCTCGCAAATCTATTGACCACACTAAAATCCCATGAAGTTATTGATTTGTATTAAAATGTAAACAGAGGAGAAAGATATATCTAAGATTCAAATAACTGGCATGATGGGTTATTAACTATACAAGTTTATAATGACACTGGGCCTCTGAATAGAACATGAAACTATAGTTTTCTAGGAATTTTCTCTATAAGGAATGCAGTAAGAAATGTAGTACCTATCATGTAATTTTCTTTTCTTGTCTACAAGAAACAACAAGGTGGAAAAATAGAACACAAGTGCCTTGGGAATCCCTTAGTTGCTGCTGCCCACACAATACTACTTCAACCATGCAGGAAAGTGCTCTGTGTGAAAGTGACTTTTCACATCTTTAACAGCAACATTTCTCATTTGCTTTGCTCATCTAAAGGCAACCACACAACATACTTACTTCATTTCTCTGCAAGTGGTGACTCGAGCTCAGACAATCCTGTCACTAATTCTGTTGTCATTCCTTCAAGTAGCAGTATTTCCATGACACAAACGTAGAACAATCATCACAATCCAGTTCTCCTATCACCCATTTCTCAAAGTATAGACAAGGAAATGAAGGCTGTGGGCCTTCGTGTCTCCTTATAAAACGGATCTTTGCCTGAAGTGTTACCTTGTAGTGGAATCAAAGGCCCTATAGACAGTTAGCCAATACCCAGAAATGGATAACTAATAGGTCACAGGTACTGTAATGCCTGTGGCATGTAAAAATACAGTAAGATAGTTTAAGTAAATAACTTTTCAATCAGAATAGCCATGTTTCCATATAAAATAACACAGACGCTTTACAAACTCCTTTCTCTGAAAGAATGCAAACTCTCCCCTTCCCTGCTCCTAACTTTTTTCATCCATACATCTGTCCAACACAATCTCTGATCAACACTAACTTTTGGGCTGAACCAAGACTGCAGGTGTCAGGATGATTAAATTACCTAGCACAGCCTCCAGAGCCCAACCCAAATTGTTCTGCTGAATTTGTTCACCAGCATGTAGGAAACAAATTCTTTTGAAAAAATTCCTTTGAATTACTGGAGCCACAGAAGAAGTCTCAGTTTCAGAGTAGCTACTTACAATGTATTATAATCATCATATCCTGAACACTAGTGCTGATTTCTAGGACTAAAGCTTTCCCATCAGCCTCTTTTACAGTAGAATCCAACAGTCTAAATTTGTTATCAAGTGTTTCCTGTAGAGAATAAACCCTTTACTTTGAGCTTAATTTCCTCTGGCAATCAGATTTGAATTTTTATGTGAACAAAAGCCATGAAAAGGGCTCAAGGAGGGAAGAAACCAGAATACTACATGATAGCAAATCCTCAGGCTGTGCTTCTTATGGCACAAAAAGTTGCTTTCAATTATAGGTCTGTGTGATTTGTTTATCTTCCAACCATGTTAGCAAGCACTTAGGGTAAAGACAGTGATCAAGGCTTCAAATTACCTACAGAAAACATCTAAAATATACAAGAAACAGGACTCCTGTACTTGATCTATAAATATTGCACAGGTGACATTCAATTGTAAGGTGTCTCAAAGAAGCTTCAGAGAGAAGCCTGCAGAGTTAACAAATCACAATGCCTAAGTAAACTACGTAATTTCTTTAACTGACTATTACTTTTTTTTGAGTATTCTATACGACAGGAGTAATTCCATAGTCTAGTCTGTTAATACCGATGTGTTTCTGCAACATATGCAGTAGATTTCCATCCATCTGATCCCATCACAACTGAAAAATTTAAGTTTTGTCCATACCTTGATATTGAAGAAATTGGGCAGGTTCAAAGCTTTAAAAAAGGTATTTTTAACCCAATAACCATTTTAAAAAATGACTCTTATTTTTGGGTTTAGGTTTTCAGCCTTTAACTAATATCACCTATGTCCTAGAGCCTCACATCAATCCATTAACCATATAGATGATCTACAAGTCTCTAACACAGCTGAAAGACAGTACTGAGACACCTTTCATTTAGCACTATGGCTGCCTCAGGGGGAGCATCAGTATTTATGTGATGACACTGGGCAGACAGAATTAGGCTGTAATACTACAGGAGTGGCTCTTTGCTTCATCTCTGTGTCTTCAGCTTTGAAAAATTGGACAGTTTGTTCTGTCATCTTTCCAAAGACGGCCATAGATCAGGATATGAATGAGAATGAACCAGCCAAGACTGCCCAGTTACGATGGAAACTGTGAGAGGAGTAAAGGGAGGAAATGGCAGATATGTTATTCTCTCCCTCTGTACAATGTATGCTTGAGTTCTTGGATGATTCAAAAATGTTTGGCTCCTTCTGCATACTCTTTGAATAGGAAATGGAGTTTTTTAGTTCTATTTGCTACCCAGCAGTTTGTGGCTTTCCTTTTGATGCATGTTCTGTGTCATGACAGTACATAGTTAGCACACCTATAGCTATGCTGTCTTTAAGTCTTAGTAGAGTTCTACTAAATTATTGGAGTTTATGCTCCTAATATTCTCCTTTCTATAAAAATGCTAAAGAGCAGGTCTTGTGTCCCGCCAACAGAGGTAATGTCTAACCCACATAGAACAAAACATATTAAATCATAATATTTGAGAAAATTCTGCAAAGTTTTTCCAGTAATTAATTTTTCAGCTTTGTTCAATTGCCAGAGTTGATGAGGTTGGGAGTAATTTTCATAAATTTAGATTTTTTTTTACTTTCCCTTGGATTCCTGATTTAAATCTTTTCTTCTGCATGGACTGAGAAGATAGATGGAATATTTGTTCTGTAGCACACAAACTGAGACTTTCTTAAAGCAAAAAGCAACCAAAATACCCTTCATGAGAGCCAAAACATATGAGATGCAGAAAAAGAAGCAATGATGCTAAATATAATCACATGAATACACTAATGCTAATAGTTGATTCATATTGCCATCATGCAAGAAAGGCAGAGGACTACGCATACGTTTCGTTAATTTTATTGGTTTCAGTTAAGTAAAATCTGTATATAACTCCCTACACAAGGAACATTACAACTATTTCTTCCACTTCTATTAAATGAGATAAAGAGGTTTTATTGGCAAGATAAGCATTTTAGACAGTGTTTTAAATAGCAAAATTTGAACTATAACATCTAGCAGAAACACCTCACAAACTTCCGAAATGCAAATATATGTCCAGTGTTTTACATGACTCACACATTAAAAAACCCAAATGTACACAGCGTTGCTACGGAGTCAAATATAACCCTATCTAATTCAATGGCTAAATGGCTGTAGACTAAATTCTTGCAAAAGCTTTCCCCAGAGGTTCATACAGGTTACTAGATGCTCTTGAAATTTACAGAGGGCTGCAGGAAAAGAAGTGGGTAGAAGGGACAAACAAACAAACAAACAAACAACCCACAAAAATATCCCACCAAAACCCACTCTTGTCTTTGGCTAATCTTGTACTGCAAAATCTCTAAAGCCTCTGCAGCAAACTGACTGTTTTCTGGCATTTAGTTTTATGCCATCATCCTTTTTTCAAACATATTGTCTATATGTAATATATACAGATGAGCTAGATGCAATATATATGCTAGACGAGCTAGAAAACATGAATCACAGTGGGAAATTCATTAGCTCCTGTATAATCTTGTTGGGAAAAAAATAAATCTATGTTTGCATATTCTTACCTATAGTTTATAGCATAAGAAATCTGAAAAATGCAGTAAATAAGTTAAACAAGCATTTAACACAAAAACCATATTTCATGCACATACCAGTACAGAAGAAGCCAACATTTCTCAGTAGATGACAGAACAGTGTCATACTGGACAGGTATTTTGCATTATTAAAGCCAGAAAGATGTGGACATTCTTCCTTTAAGAAAATTTAATGTATAGATATATTATCTAGTATAGATGGCTGTTTGCATAACTGATCATAATGCTGATGAAGCCTTGATAGCCTGTTTTCACTAATGCGACTTAATTTGCTTTTTCTAACAAACCATTGTCTATTTACATTGTCTTCACTGTAAAAACCAGCAGACCCCACACACCAATGCTTTTTTCTAAATTAAAAAATCCAGAAGAGAATAAGGCTATATCTACACCAGCAAACAGTTTATTGTTAAAAACTATCAAAGAGCATTTCAGAGTGATTGAAAACAGTCATCCATACAGTTGCAGGGTTAGCAAGGTCCCTGACATGTTTTAGATGATGCCAACCAGCACCTCGCCCAGGCAGAGTTAAGGAGCAGGCACACCCAGGCATGGTCTGTGGTTTCCATCCCTGTTTTGGGGACTGAGAAAACTTACTAGCTATAGATGAGCTATGGCCTTCAGGCATGAGGAATTTTACTTGCAATATTTGACCTTGCAGACCTCCTAGGAACACTAAATGGAGCATGGTTTTGCATATCTCTCTACTTCTGGAAACACATTATCTTCCTAACTGCTGCTAATTCCCAGCCCAATTTCCTCTAGTTGTCTGATCAGCCAGGCAACTGATGGCAGAACTCTTTTACCTTTCTCCATTGCAAAACAGTTTCTGCTTCATTATTTTTAAAGTAGATTTCTACCTATAGAAATAGCACATAAATTAATAGCTAGTCAAAAGAATTTACTTTAATATAAATTTATGCCCTCACTCTGATAAAACAATAATTTAGTTTGAAAATGTGACTAAAATTGGGTTTACACAATATCAGATTCTTTAAAAGAATACGAACAGCTCCTGAAAGATTTTCCCAAACAACATACGTTAAGTTCCGCATTTGACATTTCAAAAATGATTTTTATTGTAAGAGCTGTCTTACAAACTAAAATGGTCCAAGTTTAAACTTGAAAATTACCTCAAAAATCTATTTAATAAAAAAAAAAACAAACCAGAATTACCACAACGTTTAAATGTTTTTATTACTAAACAATTTTACTTCAAATTTATGTAAGGAAAGGGATGATTTGAAAGATACAGATGCACAACCAAAATCACTGGCTTGTAATGGAACACCAGAAAAATAAAAAAGAGCACATTACCATAGACATTAAAAAACCACAATTGTCTAGATGCATTGTCTTAGACACAGAATTTCAAACACACCATGTTGCGTCCCCAGGGCTGTGAATACACGTTTCCCTATGGCTATTGAGTGCACTACAATAATGTGGCAGCATTCACACAAAGACTAATGAGCTCACTCTGTCCAGAGCACCAGCACCACTCTGACAAAACCACTGGTGGGAATTCAAGTTGACCCCGACTTACAGGTGTGTGGTGGCAGAGCCAGACACAGAAATACTGATCTGTTTCACTCCACTTCCTGGGTAGGATGTAGAGCTTGCAGAGGTAACTGAACCAACAGCACAAATTTGGTCTCATTAATGTTGTTTGTGCAAATTTAACAAGTCTATTATAACATTTATTATGACATCTTTTTTCAGACTCCAAAATTCTCCCGTAGATGGCACAAGCAATTAATCAGCTAGCATTCACCAAACATTGTCCTGTGCTTACCCCTGCCTTCACAGTTTCCTGACTACTATTCTTTCTGTACAGACCTTATCTAATTTAATAGCAGCAAGCTCACAACTTGGAAACAAACTTTCTATTATGCAGACTACATATCCGTGGATATGTAGTACAGAGGTAGGAGGACCTTGGATAAGTACACGGCATAAAATAATCCCTTTGGGGTAATTAGTAGTCAAAATGAGAATTACAGTTGTCTGTAAAACATACACTTCATTCTAATGTTCCCATCTGCAAATTATAAAAAATGTGTCCTTTAAATTTGAGAGAGAAGTTACAGCTGGATATCAGATGTGGTTTTGCCTCACCTGTTTCACATGTTTAGAGTTTTAACTCCCCATTTAATTTAACCACTATCACACTATGATCCAGTCTTGAGGAAATAAACCTCACCACTTCTAAAACAGGCCCTACCATAGAAAAGATGATCCAACTCTTATAATGATAAGTAGTCTGCCCAGCCACTTTTTTCTAATCCATAATAGGATGTGCCTCAGCAACACCTTGAAAAACACACACATTTATACAGAAAGTAGAAAATCTACATTTAGGTCTTTTCTGAGCACACAGAGCTCTTTGCTCAGCTCCTAGCAGAGTGGCTATGCAACTGCACTCCTACAGACACAAATACCTAGGCTCATGTGCTCAATATTTTATTGAGCACATGAACTCAATGCTCATGTGCTCAATAAATGCTTAATGCTTAATTAGTGCTGAGCTCAGAGAACGGAACACAGGACAGTACAGCCCAGGCACAATACTCTCTACACTCAAGATTATCATCTGCAAAAGAAGCTAATCCTAAAAGAAGATTCCCTGTGTGCTGCTCCTATTGAAATTGGTAATTCTGGTATACTTCAGACATAAAGCACAGAAGCCACAACTACACTTAGTCACAAACCCAATAGTGGCAGTGGCGCCCTTTTGCAGTAACTTAACAGTTAAAGCACCTTTTTCTCCATGGACTGTATGAAACAATGTTTCACTTATATCAAAAGAATATCCTCAAGAGAAGTTAATTCCAAAGAAGCAGACACTCCCTCTATACTAAATTCATTCAGACTCCTGCATTGACTGTTATCAAGAACAAGATACGGACTCTGCCTTTACCTTGTTGAAAGCTGGGAGACCAGTAATATTGAGTGCAATTTTTCCAATGGGTGCTTCCCTTGCCCGTGAAGAACATAAGCAGAGAGAACAGAAATTCATGGACAGTAAGGTAACACAGATATTACACACCAATGTTTTAATGAAATTTAAAGATAGTTCCAGTTGTGTAGTTCCTGTACATCTATGGAGCTGAATCCAGCAGTAACTGAGATTCCTGACAGGCACCGTAAAACATCATAGTCCCAAAACTGGACAGGCAGCAAGTCCATCCTACTGCTGTGAAAAACAATCTGACCTTCTCTAGAAGCTGAAAAATAAGTAAAAAATGAATACAGAACAATAAATCTTGTTGCTACAGAATGACATCTCCTAGGTAATCCACACTGTTCTGATCCTCTCCCAATGACAAGAGTTTTCGCAAAACCAAAATGAGAAACAGGCTTTCAAGGTGCCTCTGCCCACTGCAGGAGGTTGGAACGAGACAATCTTTAAGATCCCTTCCAACCCAAACCATTCTATAATTCATTCAAAGCACATTCCAAGATGCTAGTTAAAAATATTCGAAATTAACTCACTATCAGACATACATGACATTTTATAATTACTGAAATAGAAAAAAAATGATAACAGAGGAAACAGTGTTCCTTTAAATACAAATAATATGTTAATGCATGTGGGTTATTTGATTTTAAGAGGTTTCACCCTTGTAGGCCTTACTACTTTAATTTGTGGATGCTTTTTTGGGGGTGGTTGGCTACGGGGTATTTTCTGGCAGGGAGTGGGGGAAGAGGATAATATGGACCAAATGTTTTCCATCATGGTTCTTCTCTTGTTCATATACTTTGAATATATATTCCTATATATTTTCAAAGCGTACTTATGACTTTTACAGTTACTTAGAAAACTAAATATTTTAAATCAAAGTTTAAATAAACCGTACAAATTTATTAGGTCAGGTTTCTCTGAGCTAAAAACAATGGTTAAAAGAGATTCTCACAGAACACAAATGCTCCAGCAAAACTTGTAAATTAGAAGAATTAAGTTATCACAACAAATCCTTATTGACAGGTTAGTGATCCTGCAAGCAATGCACTATTGCCTACCAGTATTTAAGAATAAGCTTCCAGAAATCAATTTGTTTGTGGGTGCCACCTCTAACACACATAAAAGTCATAGCACCTTTAATAGATATCTCCACAGCGAATTTCATTATTTTTCCCCATTTACAAACTCCAATTCATGTGGGGCTTATATTTTTGTACGTAAAGAATGAAATACACACAATTACAGCTCCTCCTAATGACACTGTAACTGTGGTGTTTGGTGAAAAGTTACTTCTTAGTAGTTACCCCAGAAGCACTAGAAATATCTGTTTCTTCTTTGAGGCAGATGACTATAAAACACCCTGATGTAACCTGAAGAATTCCGTGCCAGTTATTATATTGCAATGGTGAGGTAGTAGAAGAGTGAAGCAGCTTTATGCATGAAATAGAAGAAACCCATTTTTCACTAGAACATTCTTTTCCTCATTTCCTGCCAGCAGTTTAACCATCTGTAGCTTTTACAAACAATTCATAACCACAGTTACTTTGCCCAACTAGATTAAAGTGCCACAGTGGAAAAACTCAAACATTTGATTTTACAATGCCCCAAACATTTACCAAAGTCCTAAAGAGCTGCCATGATGTACAGTACAACTGATCAGCAGATGTAAGTACTACGAAACATGGTATTTCACAAATATTTGAAAGAGAACTGTTGCAATCCCTGCTGTCAAGAATTGTGGATAACATGTTCTTAAAACGTTCTTGGGTTTTCTTAACCATATGTTTCTAACCATCCATTAGGCTAAAGTAAGGGAAATTACCTCCAAGCATCCTCCCAGCAAACAGGCCAAAATATTGAGTATTCCTAATGATAATTGCAAGACCTTCACTAAAGTATTTTTATGTATTTATCCAATCAATTATTATGCATCCCAAATGAAGCAGGTGCTTAAAACATAGAGCATTGTTAACTTCAGCAGAGTATATTTAAAGCTGTGTATGTACTCTAAGTATCTTCCTGAGTTGGGTCATTAAGGCAGAAGATAGAATCCAAAAGACATTTGTTATTACAATTTAAGCCTTCTAGACTTAGGTTTTCCTTATACTTGACTTCTCTGAGGTAGAAATACATACTGTAAACTGGATACAACCCCTTAAGCCTTGCCCCAGATAGCTATACTATGAGAATTCAGGCATTTCTGACAGCGGCTATTCGATAATTACCCATCACATTAGCATGAACAATGAGAGACAGAGCCCATAATATGTTCCAGCAGTTCTAACATGAATTACCTTGCAGGCCCTGGTGAGAGAAGCGCACAGGTAATGCCATTGACTACATTATCTCACACCGCCACATCCTATAAACAGTACATGCTTATTTTAAATTCAGTTCTGATCTGTAAAAAATCAGCTAATTTCATAAAGTGCATGCAACAGAAGCAGACAACACAAATTCAAGTTTACAAACTGGTCCCAAATCAGCTACAGGCACGATTTCTTAGAAATAGGTAGATCAAAAACATAGTACACAATTGTTACACAAAATCTAATATACGAATATCTTAGAATCTCAGACCAGAACATTAAGCATGGAAACTTTAGGTGGGAAACAGATTTAATGCCAAGGTAAATTTTATGGCAGCTTTTAGACCTAATGGAATGTCCACATAATGTGTCAGCCTACAAATTGACACAGTTATTAAACACTCAAGAACAGTACTTGCACGTGTGAATAAAGAAATTGTGTTCTTGCATTATAAATGCTGTCTGACATTTGAGGAGAAACTCCTTTGTAACCATACTGTATCCTAAAAAAATCATCTTTATCTTATTAGATTGCTGATAGATGATTGCAGGAACATGTTGCATGCTTGAGTGGAAATCCAAGGTTTCAATCATCAGCAATGAATTTGCAACAGCTGCAGACAGTAACTGTTCAAATGTCATGGGCAGTGAGCTACAGAAGATTCATTCAAAGTTTTACTGAAATCTATTGAATTACAAAAAACTATCCCTGAACACATTCGACACGTTGACACAGTACATGCAAAAATATGTATCAAACAAGCTTTGTTTGAAAGAAAATGTGGGTCTGATTTGTGAAATAATAGACACAGTAAAGATGAAGTTAGAGTTTAGAACTGACTCTACTGGGTCTTCTTGAGTTTCTTTCTCTGGTTTTAATATAATTCTGTTTTGTCCATAGTTTTCAATTATTGCTTCCCAATTTGTTCAAGTCCCTGAATGGCTGCATGTTTCCTACAACTCGGATGGACAAAATACATGAATGGTATAATGGCCTCTAAATAGTATTTGGAAATGACTTAGTCAACATCCAACACAAATAGAGTAACTGTAGCACTGCTCTTGCTACTGGACTTAAGACCATATAATGGCAACAACACATGCCAGTGGGAAGTCTCTCACACCTCCTTCCCATGGCAGCAGAATACAACACACTGAATTTGGATTCCACTTCCCTACTGGATTCATGCTAGGTCTAACTAAGACTTGAGCTGGATGAATGGAGAGATATCTATATGTAAATTGAAAAAAATTACCTAGATTATGAGACATAAATTGGTCATGTTTATCCTTTATATCTCAATCTGATGATAACCATCTTCCATAAGAGAATTGTTCTGGTTACACACATGTCATCACATGAAATCATAGAGCAGTCCATCCAACCTAGTATCTTGTCTTAAGTAGGAATTTAACAGTAGATGTCTAGAATATGTGCTAACAACAGTAAAAGTCCCACTAAGGCAAAACTTGAAATAGTATTTGCCAAAAACATGTTCCTAATGTCCAGTAATTTGTTGTTCAGAGACTTCATAAACCAGGAGGCTTTTCACATTCAATAGTTCTCAACAGATTTTTCTTCTATTAGTTTGTCACTTTTTGAACACATTCCACCTTCCGCAATATATCACAGTAAAGAATTTTGAAATTTAATTATGTAATGGGAAAAGAGACATCTCCCTGTGGTTGGTTTGAACATCACAATAACAAGAAAAGAACACTGCATCAGGCCGAAATAGGATGTTATAATGATACAATATTAAGTCTTTATGACATCCAACACAGCATGAGTATGCAATAAGTTCCTTGCTGCAGTGCATCATCAGCATATTTTTCAGGCATTTCTAGAAGTAAAATACCTTGAAAACACTAAAGGAACATTTATATTCAGTTTTTGTTTGCAATTACCAAATCTACCTTTCAGCACAGTCAAAGGAATCATTACAAGGGTTGTGAATCATCTAGGATTTGGTCAGATGAACACAAGCTGTGCTCTGCTCACTTTCCATAATATCTGACCCTTGATACTGACAGTCTCAAGGAGGATATAGAAATGATCATTTACAAAAATTAAGTTCTTTTTCAGAGAAACCAGGGGCATCCAAAAATTTGGAGAAAAACTGTTGGTTTGTTAGTATACAGTTATCAGTCTCTCCAAAAGTCTCACTGATTCCTACTACAGGACAAAGCTTCCACTCACCTGAAACTGCCTCTCATCAAACAGTGAAGCCTCTACACTATCTTAAGAATTTTTCAAGAACGCTATCATTGAAGAAAATGAACAGTTCTGTTCAAAACAACTGCTTATTTTTAAAAGGCAGTTGTGAAGGGCAATGAAAACCTAGTAGCTGAGCACAATCACATAAATTGCTCATATAAGACAGAATAAAACACTGAAAGCATGCTTAATGCTCATGTTTTCAAGATAAGGTTTTCCGGAACTGAACTACAGATGCAAAAATAAAACGATCAACAAAGGTGGTAGGGGTTTTTTGGTTTGTTTTGGGTTTTTTTTTTTTCCTTTATTTGACAATGTTAACAACAGAAGAACATCCAAAAGCACAGTGGATTTGTTTGAAAAAGCATTATAATCTTCAACATTTTTTGTTTTACAAAATGATGGCACTTTCACACGTGTAAATAAAAAGGGTAGTATCAATACAGGAAAGATGAGCTGAATTTCCTGAGACCATTCAGCACAAAGCAAAAATAACTGAGTTCCTTTGGATTTGCCTGAATGTGTATGAAAAATTCAGCTCAGAGAAACTATTAGCAATTTTTAGTTATTGGTGAGATGAGAAAACAGATAAACAGTTCCAAAGACCTGGCTTGTCACAGTTTTAAGACTTTTATGGTGAAAAAACCCCCAAACAAACACATAATTAATATACATCATCAAGTGATCTAAATCATACCTGTTATGTTTGCTATAAATGGGTTTTGACTGTTTGTGGCCTGTAAAAAAAAAATCCAATATGCTGTAGAAATATTGTGTTTACCCTGATGAGGAATGAATAAGTATTAACTTTTTTTTCGAAAAAAGAGGATAGCTCTTAATTATAAAAGCTTTAGCTTCTATTTCCAAGATAAATAATTTAGCTTTTTGTCTCTGTATAGAATTAATTCTATTTTATAATTCAGTTTTTCACCTATCATTGATTTTTCAGAACTGAGAAGTGGAATAACAGAATTTCTTTATAAAGGAAAAATTGATTTACTCCAGAATGAGGTTACTTTGAGAACACCTGATAAAAAAAGACCTAATTATGGTTTCCTAAAGAAGAATCTGAAAAGAAGTGTAGAATTGATATAATTTGGAACAAGAATGGAAAGAACCTCGAAACATATTAAAAATGTTTTAATACTATGGAATGTCAACTGCTGTGTGTCTTTCTTCTTAATGAAGCATTTGAAATAAATATTTTTAATCTCTAATTGCTATTAAGTATATCAATTTAAAGGCCTAACCAACGTCAGCATAATACAATCATAGCACTTTCACAGGTTATTCCAAAGTCCCAGGGTGCTGTTTTCAATATTGTTTACCTCTTCTTTCCTCCTCAGAAAATGTATTGATAACTAAAAAAACCTCACCCACATTTAGAAAGGATTTAAAATACAGAGGTTTACAGGAACACAACTACATCATGTCATCATTTAGGGCAGCTTAATATGAGGTAATCTAGGCAATCATTGGCATGTAAACCTGACACCAGCCCTATATACAATAGGTAGCTAATACGATGCTTGATTAATAAAAGAGGGATCTATAATTAACGCCAATCATTGAGGATTTATGGTAACTAGACTATCAAACTAACCTGACACTTTTATGAGATTACAAACTTAGTGGAACATCATAATAGCGATGTGGGAATTTACCCAGATGTATGTGTGGCATTTGATATGGCACTGACATTTTGATTAAGAAACTCGAACGCTATGAGATCAATGTTAGAGACATTTAACTGATATATTTCAAAATGTAATTTCCCTCAGTGAATCATCCAATGTCTGTTTTTCAAGGTGACTTGCAGTGATCATCACCTAGACCCATGCTATTCAAAATATTTCTTAATGATCTGGGTGAAGGCATAAAGTAATTACTCATAAATGTTACAGATGGCCCAAAATCTGAGCGGAAACAATGAAACCTAAAAGTCACTGACAAAGCCACATAAACATCTCATCTGAGATCAAAACCATAATATGGCATTTTAAAACAGCCAGAAACGAAGCCACACCCTTAGAAGTAAGGGCCATTCTGTCCAGCAAGGCAGCAACTTGAAATGACTGAGACTTTTTGGGAGATGATCTGCCAAACTGAAAACCTCAGGATGACATTATAGTCAAATTGTCTAAATAAACAGCTGGATATCAACACAAGTAAGCAGAGTGTATCACTCCTGTGGTTGGCACTGGTGGCATCATTACTATAAAACTGTGCCATATTAATATTTCATTTGGTGAATGGATAGGTTTGTGAAGAGAAGCAGCTTTGAAAATCAAAAAAAAAATCTCTGAAATTATTTGTCCTTCTTGTATCACAAAAGAGAAAAGAGAACAACCTACAACAATGGGTCTGGCCTGCTTGTTACTTAACTTGCATTTATGCTTTATTCCTTTTAGTTACCACAGCACTGGGCTTAAAATAATATAACAGTCCTCAAATAGTAAAACCAATGGTGAGAGTATCTGGTAAATATGAAAGAGTCTCAAACTTGTATTGTATGGTATTTGAATAAATCTCCTCTTAAGACAGTATCTCTGTTATATGGAAAAGGATGAGGTACTCAATGACTTTTTTTGTCTTCACTGGTAATGCTCCAGCCACCCCACCCAAGTCACAGAAGGCAAAGGTAAGGATGGAGAGAATGAACTACCCACTATGGGGTATCAGGTTTGAGACTCTCTAAGGAACCTGAAGTTGCACAAGCCCATGGGACCTCATGAGATGCATCCTTGAGTCCTCAGGTGAATTAAGCTTCTAAACTATTATCCATCTTATTTGAGAAGTCATAGCATTCCAGTGAAGTTCTCACTGACTGGATAAGTGGATATATAACCCTCATTTTTAAAAAAAGAAAAGACAACTGCAGACCAGTAAGTCTCACCTCTGCACCCAGCAAGGTCAGGGAGTGGATCCTCCTGGAAACTATGCTAAAGCACATGGAAAATAAGATGATGATTGATGACAGTCAACATGGCTTCACTAAGGGAAAATTGTGCCTGACAAATTTGGTGGCCTTCTGTGAAGAGGCTACAGTGGTAGTGGGTGAGGGAGGAGTGACTGATGTCATCTACCTGGACCTCTGCAGAGCATTTGATGCTGTCATTGCTGTCTCTAAAGAGGCATGGATTTTGACAGATGGACCACTTGGTGGATAAGGAATTGGCTGAATGGTTGCACTCAAAGAGGTGTGGTCAATGTCTCAATGCCCAAGTGGAGACCAGTGATGAGTGGCATTCCTCAGTGGTGGGCACTGGGACTGGCACTATTTAACATCTTTGTTGGCAACACAGACAGTTGGATTGAGTGCACCTTCAGCAAGTTTGCTGATGACACCAAATTGCGTGATGCTGTTGACAAGCTGGAAGAAAGGGATGCCATCCAGACGGGACAGGTCAGGCTTGAGAGGGGGGCCCATGTACACCTCATGAAGGTCAACAAGGTCAAGTGCAAGGTCTTACACTTTGCAATCCCAAGTACAAGCATAGGCTGGGAGGAGAATGGATTGAGAGCAGCCCTGATGAGAAAGACTGGAGCGTGCTAGTGGATGAGAAGATAACCTGGCAGTCTGTGCTCACAGCCCGGAAAGCCACCTCTATCCTGGGCTGAATCCAAAGCAGCACAGCCAGTAGGTAAAGGGAGGGGATTCTCCCCTTCTACTCTGTCCTCGTGAGACCCCACCTGGAACACTGCATTCAGTTCTGGGGACTCCAGCATAGGAAGGACATGGACCTGTTGGAGCAGATCCAGAGCAGAGTCAGAAAGATGATCGTGGACTGGAACACCTCTCCTATGAAGACAAGCTAAGGAACTGGGGGTTGTTCAGCCTGGAGAATAGAAGGCTCCGGGGTGACATTAGAGCAGCCTTCCAGTTCCTGAAGGGGGCCTACAAGAAGGCTGAAAAGGGACTTTTCACAAGGGAATGTAGTGACAGAACATTTAAACTGAAAGAGAATAACTTTAGATTAGATATTGGGAACAAATTCTTCACTGTGAGGGTGGTGAGGCACTGGCACGGGTTGCCCAGAGAATCTGTGGATGCCCCATCCCTGAAAGTGTTCAAGGCCAGCTTGGATGGGGCTTTGAGCAACCTGGTCCACTGGAAGGTGTCCCTGCCCACAGTGAGAGGTGTTGGAACAAGATGAACTTTACAGTCCCTTCCAACCCAGGCCATACTAGAATTCTATGAAGACTGAATAAAGAAGCTGTCATAATGGCTGAGGGAACTGAGATTGTTTAGCCTGAAGAAAAGGCTCGAGGCAACCGTATTCTCTCTACAACTCCCTGAAAGGATGTTGAACAGGTGGAGGTCAGCCTCTTCTCCCAGGCAACCGATGACAGGACAAGAGGGCATGTGCCCTCAAGCTGTGCTGGGGCAGTTCAAGTTGGACACTGGGAAGAATTTTTTCACTGAAGGGGTTGTCAAGCATTGTAACAGATTAGTGCTGTGGTCTAGCTGACAAGGTGGTGATTGGTCAAAGGTTGAACTTAATGATCTTGGAAGTCTTTTCCAAACTAAATCATTCTGTGATAAGAATCCTTTTATCAATTTAATATTTCTGAAGTAAGATTATCTGGTATTTTAATTAGCACTTCTACCCCATCATACTCACTGTGATTTTTTTTAATAGCAGATATTATCTAGACCACTCTCTAACGCATAAGTTAAACTAACATGGACAGCAATGAAATAAATTTAAAATGCAAAGTCAAGACAATTCTTGGTATTAAGAAATATCCCAGAATTTAAAAAATTACTCATAGTAATATTATGACATTGAAAATATTGTAATGGCTCCAGGGACAGACAGACATAGTTCCTTTAACAATAATCATTGTACATAAAGAACAATAAATAAATAATATAGCAATGTATCAGAACCTTCCTATAATGAGATGATAGTTCTTTACTGTATTCATATTTTGATAACATCATTAAATTTACTACTTTGCTCATGATACTTTAACCGCTGCAAGATTTATTTCTGTTCTCAACTGAAACGGAGGTCTGAGCTAATCAAAGAAAAATGAGATGAAAAATGAAACATATTTCATCTGAACAGTGATGTTTGAAAAGACTAGCTTTGGACGCTTGAAAGAAAAAAAAAAATCACTTGGTAATTGCATATTTAAAGCATACAAGCTTAACACTATTCCCTTGATTTCTTAGTCCAACCTATTTCAGATGAGCACAGAATCCCTGTGGAACAATCTGTGAAAAGAACACATAATATTGCTGTCCTCAGTGCTAAACCTAATGACAATAAATAAGTAGGGAAGGAAAAATATGAGAAATGTTCAAAAAATTTAAATATAATAAAAATAAAATTGCAAGATTCAAAATCATACAGGAGGAAAGGAATAATAATAGGAAAAGCTACATATTTAAAAAACCAAACATGCTTCCTACGGCAAACTCTTTGCTGTCAAACATACCCCACAACAGTGAGACTACTGTATAGTGGAATCAGACTATTTAAAATCACATATAATGACCAATATTAAACTTTAAAAAAAATGTGACCAAACTTGGAATATAAATCTCTGCTCTGAGCAAGGGAGATTGCTATAGGTTGCTACATGGGTGTACTGATATTTAAGAAAATCCAGTACTTAGAGATGCTTCCAAAAGTTCACCGAAGTCCTGTTGCTTCTTTTAGAAATGTTTTGTTGAAGCCTAGCATGTTTCAGTAACTGGAGCAGAGATATAAATGCTATTACTATAATGAGAAACACTTGATGCACTCTTCATCAGGAACAAAGGATTCAAGGTAACAGTAGTGAGATATACCAAACTGGAAGAGAAGTACCTTTATATTTCCATTAAAGGGATTTTCATTTTTCTTTATTCCCAATAGATTACGCCATACCTGATCTATAACTCTCTTTAACCTTTTCATTATTTCTGAGATTTCCAAGTCTACGGCAACTCTTTTTGCTCATCAAATGAGAATCCTAAGAACACATACAGAACAATACTTTTTCCACAGGTTTCTAAAGTTCAAAAATGTTTGCCCTACATTTTGCCTTGGGGCATGGAAATGTCTTTCAGAAACTGATGCATGTTCACTGGAATGAGGAACTAATGTGCAGCTGATTCCTATGAAATCACCACTTCAGTGGTTTATGGTGGTGTTACAGCTCTGTCTCCCTATGAAAAGAGACCTATTATTTCTGTGGCTCTTGATGGCTTTTAAAAAGCATGAGCCTACAAAGAGAAAGCAAATGCAATAGCATTTTTATATACAGAACTAGAAAAAGTCCTCAATCAGAAAGTCACTTCAATGGATGATAAACAGAAAATGTTCTGCATTATTTTAGGGAACTGCAAAAGTCTAACAAGAGCACTCCTTCAGTAATACTTCATTTGAATAGGGAAAGGCTAAATAAAGAGCTTAGTATCACCTGTATTCTGATCACTTGTAAAGGTGAGCACAAATCCACAAAAATTCTATCAGAAATACCCTCGAGACCTGTTTTAGTGGTGGGCTTGGCAGTGGTAGCTTAACAGTTGGACTTGGTGATCTTAAAGGTCTTTTCCAACCTAAATGATTCTGTGGTTCTAAGCAGCAACAAAATTATGCTCATGTAAGAAGAGGATGTGGAAATTCATAGAACCACGCCTGTTTCCAACCACACCTGCACAGCTACATACAGTGTTTCTGGCTGAAAGTGTTTTGAGATAGACACCAAAAGTACAAGGCTCTCTCTCATTTAATGAATGGTCCTAATTTGTGAAACAGCTTGAAAGATTAATTTGATTCTCATTTAAAACAGCTGAAGTCAACTCTTCCATGTTCTAATATAATTAAATCTTGCTATAAAAGTGACTTGAGTGTTCTACAATTGCAGCAACATAAGTCTTCACACCAGTTCATCTTTTTGAAGCTATAGAAGTTCAGAGTGACTCTGACAGACTGTAATTAATGTGAAAAAACTCCACACTGATGTCTGCTTGGGAGCACACTGGCACACATATCGAATCACAGCGACTTAACATTAAGATAATCATTATATCTTCTAGAAATAATTTATAAATTCTATTTAACTGAACTGAAATTTGATTTCCATTGTTTTCTCATATTGTCAATTATTCTATTTACATTTTTGCATCCAAAAGGATTAAAGACTGTAATTCTGTCAACAGACTAATTTCATACCAAGATACATACAAACTAGTATTTTGGGGAAAACACATTACCTTTTGAAGGTATACTGCAAATTGGTGCTTATGAAAATTGAAAACTGATGAAAAAACAATTTTCAAATAAAACACGTCTTGGGGCAGAAATAATGGAAAAATTAATTTTTTTTCCTTAAGCAGCAGTATTTGCAGTTTGTTGATCACTAACAGCCTTAAAGCTTCTTCGTTGCACATCACTGTAAAGAAGCAAGTACACTGTGCAGCAATTTAAGAGACAAAACATAACTGCACAAACTTTATCATAACAACACAAAAATGAATATTTAATGATAAAATGTGACTTAATATTCCAAAGATTGTAACAGGCAAGAAAAGCTTAGAAGTTTCAACATATGATTTAGTTAAGGTCATTTTTATTCTGTTCCAAACAGTTAGACAGTTTTACCAGAGCAGAAAAGAATGGCAAATCCTTGGAAACACATCTGTAGGATCTCTATTATTTCCCACTCGGAGCAAGACACAAAACAAAAGACTTAGTGATTTAAGCCTTTGAACTGGAAGATTTCCCGGAAAGTAAAGATGTGTTTTCACAGTGATTGAGGCTGAAGAAAAACAAACCATCCCAAAACACAAGAAAGATGTCTTTCAGCAACCAGAGGATCTCAACAAGCCATCAATACAAACATCTGATGCAGGATTACCTACTGGATAGGTAGGTAAAAAAAGAAGTTAAATCCACTTAAATGCTTAATTTTTCTTTACTAGATTGATATAGCTGGAAATTCTGGTTGAAAAATCATAAAAAATTAGGAGTGTTCTTGCACCTCAATCTGGTTCAGTTCTAACCCTATTGGATAGAGTAGTTTATAGCTGATAAAGGGAAAATGTGTCAGTTTGGAAATAAAGGAACAGAACATTTCTGCAGTAACAGCCTCATGCCTCTAGTTCTGGTAGTTTGAAGCTGCACTAGCAACATGTCTGTCTAATACAGGGTGTCTTCTCAAATTCATTCAGTCATGCCTTACTGAAAGATAACTCTGATCTTGGCTCTGCCAAGTATGCAACTTGCCAGAGGCATTGACAGCAACTGGAGTCATGGGGCTTAGCTGACTGGGTATTGGTTGTTTGCCACAGCATCAGATTTATTTTTACGGTGAGTGGTTTTTTCTTCTCTCTCCACAAAGATGGTATTTTGCATAATTTTCTGCTTTTAAAAAGTAAGAATTGATTCAATGAGGGAATGAGTTGTAGCTCAGGAGGCAGAGTTGCCAAGAGTGTCATTATTTCAGTACCTTTTTCACAAATACCCTGGATCACAAAAGCTGTAAGTTGGCAGCTGCAAGTCAGTCAGGTATATTCTGCCAATAGGTGACAAAACTGGGAATTGTACTGCCCAGAGAATAGCATTTGAATGTCTAACACCTGCCACTTTCAAGGTTGTGATCTTTGTGAGCCCCTTCTAGCCCAGGACATCCTGTGACTCTTGGGTGACTGAGCCACTGCTACAAGGTCCACATCAAGAAGCAGAAGCCCAAAGGCTGCAAGACCTCAGTTTCTGTTGACTGTGCACAGACTCAGTCATAAATCCCATGCTATTAAAACAATCATTTGGAATCTAAAGTTAGAAAAAAATATTTCCTGACACCATCTGTGGCCCAGCAGGAGACACCTACAGAACTGTATGGACACACCACTTCAACTGTCTTGCTAGGGAAGACAAAGAGAAGGTTACACCAGAGCAGGTGAGCGACTCTGGAAAGAGGTATTTGTGTAGCCCCAATCTGCAAATCATTGATGAATAGAATCCTTTCATACACAGGAAATTTGAGTTTACCTTTAAAATCTCTGTCCTGAAGGAACACTCAAATTAAACCTTTTTCTGAGAAGGAATTACCTCTAAGACTTCTTTAGTATTAAATGATATAAATATCTAGTACATGAGAAGATATAAGTATACATAAATAATGTTTTGAAAAATCTTCATTAAGAATTTGAGATACCTATGTTTCTTCTTAGTCCTTTCATGGATGTCACTTCCAGAAACAAAGGAAGCAACAGCAACAAGATGTGGGAGAAAAACTGGAAAGTAATCAACATGAAGAACCTGCTCCTGTGGAAAAGCCCAATATGCAAGTTCTGACATGCAAGATAACATAGAAATTTGAAGTATATCAAGGCAAAGATATACATAATAATTATAAAATAAGCATTGACATAAACATTTAAATATTACATCCTGCATTTAACCTATGCATACTTGAAGATCTAAGAGTTCTACTTCAGTGCAAAAGATGAAATAAAATTATCTCCTCATTCATTCCAAATAGCAACTGACCAAATTTCCTCCCTTTTGCTAGACAGAGGTATATTATCTGATGCTGAAGAGCTCTTTTGAAGTGTACCATAGGTGTCACTTTACATTTATTTAACATGGCTGGAATTGTTAAAAAGAATTATTCTATTAAGTGCCACCACACTTAGAGAAACATGAAAAAATCTTACCGCTACATTTCCATTGCACCCTTGGGACTGGCAAACACCTCTTATTCTGTTGGGAATTAGGACATCATCCCAGCAAGATGGGCCCTTCAAAATAAAACCAAAGCATGTAAAGATTATAATTTACTTCATAAATAAACATATAAAACTTGGTTTTATTGCTTCTTTTCATACTTCTATTTATTTTAGATTTTAGCTAAACAGTTTTATCATGATTACACCGAAAGAGATCATTCAGGTTATATCACAATATTTACCAGCAAAGCCCAGTCACAGACAGGATGTGGTCCCTCCACCCTAAGGTCGGGGGGGGGGCTGACTTATTCATAATTAAAAAGCTACCAAGACTCATCGTCCTGTTCAGCACTGTTTACACATGGGCCTACAGATGACTAAGGGGAAAAAGGGAAAAAAGATCACAGTTGGAAGCAGAATATACAATTAGAAAATCTGTAAATAGATTCCTTGGCACTAGATAAAGCCTTTACTTAACTGTAATACAACATAAGAGAAATGTTAAGTGAGGATTGTTATTAGATTCCTGGATATTTGCATTAACTTCAATATTTATCAATCATTATTAAAGAAACCTAAAAATCCCCCACCAACACCACCCCCAACAAAACAATATAAAAATCCAGAAAAAGAAGACAGAAATCCTTATTAAACTTTACGATGACTATCTGAATATAAACAGTTCACTTATGTATATATTACATAACAGAATAAAAAAAGATTGAAAATCATCATTATTAATATTTCACAACTGCAAAATAGTGTGGTTAACAGGATGAAGAAAATTTATATATATAGCATATATAGGAACATTTATAAAAATATTTTGCATCTAAAAAAACTTATTGACACTTGCATGTTTTCTCTTTTTATATCAGTTTCACACCAATTAACATTTAATTGACAGGTAATAAAATTAACCTGAGCAATAGATATGAAGCTTACAGGTATCCACATACATAGTAGAAACAGGTATCAAAAATGAAAATATTTCATACTTGGATTACTTGGTGTTTGGGATAGAGTCACTGCCCAGGAAATAACAGAAAATCTCTATCCAGATGAGAAATTATGGCAGTCAAGACGTTAACTACATTAGTGAAATTAGTGCCTACTTAAAACAGTTGAATTACAAGGTAATCCAGTGCCACATCTAGATCCATCTCCTTTTAATTCTGTGTGAGGAATTTCTTCAGCATAGTGTTGGCACAGCCAAAATTATTTTAGAATTATCTTAGTAGTTCAAACTTAGTTATAAAATGTTGATCCAGCCTATCTGAAAATTTGAGTAAAATACCTTAGTCTTCACTAAGCTCTGCCCTGTAGTGCCATCCAGCTGAAGTGCTGGCATTTGAGATAGGTACAAAAAGAGCTTTGACACATGCTAGTTGAATTGCAGGCAGACACAGGTGGCCAATCAGAGTTTTGAGAGCTTGGGTGAACATAGCTGCAGTGGAGGTAGTATAAAGTTTGGGAGGGAAAGGGGGAACCACCTTGAATTAATCATTTAAAACATTTGAAAAATAAAATTTGCTATCAATTGTTCCAGTGAATTTTGACCTCTCATGAAGTTTTAGCATTCCTGAAATTTTGCACAAAGAACAGTAAAGCCACCTTGAGATGGTGCATGAACTACCTCCTTTTAATTGCTTTTAACTCAGTAGTTGAAAGTTTTATTTGATTCATTTTTCCCCACACCACCAAAGATTGTGCAGATCCCTGGCATTCCCTCCACAGCAGTTTACATTTCAGGAAGGAAAGTAATCTACCTTCCCATTTCTCATGTAGATGTTGTTTCTTATCTTTGACTTTTTACTTTCTTGGTAGCTCTTCCAACTCCATCCTTTTGGAATATGAGCAACATCACACAGTCCACATGACTTATGTATTGGACCAGTGGATAGGAAGATGATATATACAAATTTGTTCAAGTCCTCCTAAATAATTATTAAAATGTAATTTATTTTGCTGATGGTTACTAAGCACCAAGGCACCATTTTGGTGGAGTTCTCTATCAGAGCTCCTACATCTCATTTCTCTATATAATAACTGTCTCAAAATCCATCACATATATATAAAATTTGGTTGTTTTTTTTTTTTCCCCAGGGCACATCACTTAATAGTGACATATGTTGAATTTCATCTGCCACTTCAACAGCAGTTGAAATGTGCATCCTAAGGTCCACAAAAAGGCTGCTAGTAGGTACTTTCTAGGTTCTTCCCATGTTGAACCCATCTGTTTGTTTCCAAGGATGAAGCAGCTTTATACCTCACACGCCAACCATTTTTTTCCTATGGCAATCACCTAATGGACCTGTACACTTCCGGCGCCTGTTATAGTTTAAATGTAGCGGACAGGTTTTTCGCTGTTTGCAAGTTAGAAACTTTAGGGCTTTTGTTTGCCTAATAGCATTTTTATATTTAAGGTGCTGAAATTATGGGGGTTTTTTTGGCTTTCTAGAGGTTTGCAGTTATCACTGTTAAAGACCAGGTCTTCATTACTAACATATAAAACAAGTCCTCCTTAGGTGCTCCTTCTCTCCGAGGTTCTTTGATCAACTTTTTCCATAACATAACTTGATAGCATCCAGAAGTTTACTCTTGGGATCATGATTTGACCTGCTACTTACATAATTTACATGAAATCAATTTAAATATCCCATTATGATAGCTTTTCCTATACTTTCAAGCTTTTGTTTTCCCCCAGCATATTAGGCTGGTTATTATTATCTGGTCCCATGGTTGTTAAAGGGAGTCACATTTTTTCCCTTTTGAGGCCTGAAATTTCAATCCATAAGGATAACATCCAACTTACTGACTTTTTAAAGACAATCAAGACTAAAATGTTAATATTTGCTTAACATCTATCCCTCTTCCTTCATGCTCATATTTATTAACATCTATTTGTTAAAATATTTATTTTTCCAAATTAGAGGAATTCAGTAGGGTTTTTTTTTAGCTTTGGATAATCCTTATATAATTTCCATGTGGGAAGAGGATACCAGAAAGAGGATACTGGAAAGAAAGGATGAGAAATAAGAAGCAAGTGTGCAGTATAAAACTTGCAGTCTAAGAAGGGATGGGGATAGGGGGAACACTGATTTGAATTAAAAAAAACCACAGGAACATATTTACTCAAACTCCAAGCAAAGCCTTTTTCTTTTTTTTCTGGTACTGGCAACATGGGACAGTGATTTTTCCTGTTACTTCATCCTTGTGTGATTAATAGGAGACTCTCAAAGTTAATGATGCTACACCAGCATATACACAAAAAATAGTCACACCAAGATACACACCCAGATAATTTAAAAGAGTCTTGTAGAAGCAGTTCCACAAGTGTTTTATCAACTCTGGTACTAATTATCTTGATTTTATGAGAAGAAAATATTTCAAACTAAACATCTTAGAGCATTTTAGAGGAATTAATATTTTACTTCACTGAAGTTATTTCAGGTGAAAACTTCCCAAGTATTCATTAGTTTGCAGGTCTGGGTATATAATCACAAAAATGTAAGAAGGTATAATAATTCTCAAGCCAGGAAAAACCCCAAAGATCCACAGGATCATTTATAAGGTTGAGATTCTAGAAAAATGAATTTTTAAAAGAAACCAAAACAGGGATGAACTGATGCAATGTTGTCAACCATTAGAATCTAACCACTACAACTAGCACTATATCAGGTCTAAATATGCTTAGCATGGAGTATGTATTTTATTTATTAACAGTAACAACAATAATAGGAATTTTGCAGTCACCTTTTAAATCCTTATCTCCAAGGGAAAACTAGTGTACTACATGGCATGGTATGAACTTACAGTGCTCTCCCTCTCTGCAGTAATTTCCTCATGACATTTCTTATGCAGACAAGAGTACTTTGCACACAAAGCAGCTCACTATTTGAAACAAAAATGTCATCCTCCACTAAAGGCGTGCTAAAAGCATATACACAGGGAACTAGGAGCATGGTCTCACGCTATCAGCAGCTATCAACAGTTCACTCACCCTGTAGCTAACAACTTTCTATTTTTTCCTTCATAAAACCCCCCACCATATTCGTCACTTCTTTGGCTCTTTATAGGCATAAAATCCATAAGAAAGTCAGATGCATTTAACTCTTTTGGTAACATTAACCAGATGCAGCTTTAAGTCAACAGCGGTTTCTTTTTTTCTGTTCTAGCAAAAGTTAGATCAAGTTTTTAAGGCACAAGACGGCATTGATCCATCAGGAATTATTGACTGGCAGAATATAATGGGTTTCAGTCTGTTTGGCATTGATGAGTGGAGAGAAAAAAAGTAATAAGACAATAAACCCCAATCAACCAGAGAGCCCCTATTCTACACCTCATTTTCCAAGTTAGTAAGAGGAAAAATCTCCTTTTCCACATCTGTTCTTGGCATTCTTAAGGGCCATATTTTATTATTAATACTAACCTAACACACTTTCAAAAGATTTAGTGTGCTTGAAAATTTTAGTTTTCCACCTTCAAAACAAAAATAGAAGAAAAGACATTTGTCCTTGAAAAACACTGTGCATTCAAAATGTTAATGTTTCTGTAGCGACAGTACTACTAAATGTCATTGCTATAATTGCGTCAAAATACAATTAGGAATTCTGGCAAGATAAACACTTTGAAATGCAATTTTTGTATCGTTCTTTCTTGGGTCTAAGAAAAGCCTGTCAACCTGCAGGCCAGCCAATCACTTGTGGTGTTATAACACTGCAGGCTGTAGTGTTTGTAATTATTAGTTCGCATTAATCAAGAGCATACTGTGAGAGGAACAAAGCCTTCTGATTGCGAGATTAAAGCAACTGCCCCTCTTGTACCCAGCCAAATGGCTCACAGAGAAAGCTGTGCATTAAAATAAACACATCAGAGAAGACTTTTCCGGTGTATAAATGGGAAAATGACAGAATAAAGAAAGACATAGAAAGAACACCACTGAATAGAAAAAGTCATATCAAATGTACTTGAGTATTTCCCAAATAACTAAGTATGGAAATTTCTGTGCTTTGGGCATATGGCAGTTGTTCCTTCCCTTTTTGAGGGAGAAGACAGGAAAAAAATGTTGGCGAATGGTATATTAAGCGTGAATTGAAACTTCTATGCAGCATGTGAAGAACAGGGAGGACTGAGGTGTTTTTTTCAATGTATGAGGGAAGTACTGGAAATCTGTGTACATTCCACCAGTATATTGCACTGATGCCTAGTACAGAGGGCAGTACACTACAATCTACTCCCAGTGCCTTTTTATCCTGTAGGCAAGATCCAATTTTGTATTTTAGAACCAAAACTGAATTTTCATCAAGTTCCACTTAAAAAAAAAAAACAACAAAAAATCCCCAAAACCAGAAATACCATCTACAGTTCTTGGATGACAAATTATTCAAAATGTGGTTGCTGACAAAACTGTTGACCTGTGAAGTCAGGGAAAGGTCAGAAGCAGAGGTCAGCAATAGAAATCAGTGATTCATCAAAGACTCTGATTCACTTAAAAGTGGAAACTGTCCATGTATTCAATACTTTGTATTTTCCCTGCTTTATATTCTCCCCTAGTGAACAATATGCAGCCGAATATCATTAAAACACATCTTTGTACAGGCTACTATCTACATGAGAGACATAAATCATTAAAATGTTGAGCAAATGGCCCAACCAAGGAAAAACTATTAAAGCAGAAGGATTTTTAAAGTTATGTAAGAAATAATTTCAAGTCTTGAGAGGATTTAAAAATCAGCACACAAGACACTGGAAAAGTGCTAAATCTGATGTAAAACATGCAAACATTCAGGCTCCTCTGCAGTTATGGCTGCTGACTTGTATTTGAAGAGCTAAACATTGTATGGGGGCCCCTCAGCATGATTTCAGCATCTTGGGACAGTAACACAAAAAAAGTACAAGGATTACTTAATAAATTTTTATTTCCTTTTTGCCATGCTAATAGCAGTATCCATACCAAGCTACCACAATTCACTACTTCCAATGCCCATAGAGATGGACAATTCTTCCCAGACACAGAGGGAACCAAGATACATCCTAATGGTAAGTATGCATCTCTCCTGTGAGAAAAGGCTGAGGGAATTGTTTTATTTCTGCTTGAAGAAGTGAAGACTTATGGGTGATAAGTCTTTCACCACCTGATGGGAGCCTACAGGAAAGATGGATGGGGACTTTTTACAAGAGTATGTGGTGACAGGACAAAGAGGAATGCCTTCAAGCTGAAAGGGAATAGGCTTAGATTCAGTATGAGGAAAAAATTCTTTACTGGGAAGGTGGTGAGGCACTGGCACAGGTTGCCCAAAGAAGTTGTGGATGCCCCATCCCTGGAAATATTCAAGGCCAGGCTGGAAGGGGCACTGAGCAACCTGGTTTAGTGGAAGGTGTCCTAGCCCATGGCAGAGGGCCTAAATGATCTTTAAGGTCCCTTCCAACCCAATCATTCTATGATTTCTACTAAATGCTTAAATATCATACAGATAATATTATTTTCTTTCTAAGTAAAACTCTGAAGCACAGCATTCAATTTAGCACAAAATGCATTTCTCCAAATTTCCAAAACCCAGCATAGCAGCATCCATCATGAGAGAGAAGATAGAACTAGTTTATAAAAGAGATTATTATTGAATTAGCCAGGTAGTTCTTGCTAGCCTTTTAAAGATGTTCTACTTAAAACACTTGAAAATTGATTATGGTAGATAATCTATTGAAGGCAAAAACTGTCAGGTTGGCAACTTTTATAACCAAAATCATCTGCTGAACCACAAAGCTTATCACAAAGGCAGAGGTAATTAAAGTTTACCCACAACTTATGCAGATCTACAAAGACCATTTCTAGCAGTGAGAGATTAATTTCTGTTCTGAAGTTATGTATTATTTTTAGTATTTCTGACAAGACTGATACGAACTGACTAGCACATGGGGACACATTATTGCAAGTAAAGCTAACCAATTTACTGTGGACTGATTTTGACGTGGAATCTCCCATACAGCAGGGAGCACACTATAGAAAAAGTCTACTAAATTAGTCAGTTCTAAAGAAATTTGTGAAATAGGACTGGGAGGACTGGAGTTAAGCGCTCAGTCTAAACAGTATATTAAAGAATCCATCAGAAGGAATGTTTTTCTTATTATTGACTTTGGTTACTAGACCCAATCAATAAAGCACGTGGATAGCTTTATTTATATGAGAAATAATACTGAAGTAGAGTCAATCACAGGCTATAAGTCTTTGTGGGGATTGAACCTACTGGTTTGATTTATAGTGGGATCTTAGAGATGATATTTTCCTTTAACAGTGACCAGCCTAATTAGCAAATTGACAGTTTTAAGTTGATAGTTATAACTCTTCCAAAATTAAATAGCTGACAATTAGCTAAACTGCTCACAGACATACAATTATGAACATTTCCTGCATGACAGTTATTTCAAATGAAACATGAGCGGATCACATCTGTAACTGAAAATATACTTAAGTATAGCAAAAATAATTTCCATCATGTTGTTTTATTAATCATTGCTTTTTCTTTCTTATCACAGGTTTCTTTGTTAAAAAAGAAAAAAGAAGAAAAGAAAACACATTAATGAGATGCTTTTAATAAGTTCTGGTCTTTCTTTTCTTTCATACTCTTTATAGTACGAGGATCTACAGGAGTCATCCTACCGGATCTCAACTAAATAATGAAGGCTTATACAAAGACACCCAAGATAAAAGTCTGCAGATTCATCTCTTCATTGATAATATTTTACAGTGTGTATTGTGATGCCAGCACAAACACCTTATTATACAAGCAAAAAAATGATACAAAATGTGCTTTTAAATATTTATTTTGGTTGGTCCTTCCCAGTAAAAGGGGCAAAAAAAGAATAAAGATAATTCAAATACAACAACTGCAGCTGAAAAATTGAATTAAGTAGTCCTGCTGCTGCTCTAAACTTGAATCTTGAATGAGAGATATAGAACTGTAAGAAGTGGATGTAAAGCTTCCTAAACCAAACAACCCAACTTCATTCAAATAATTTGTCAGACTAATGATTTCTAATGTATAAATGCTTTCTGTCTAGACGGCATTGAATCCTTTTTCAAGACTAGAAGAAGAAAAGAGAACTGGAGAAAATACCTGTAATTCTCTACACATGCCATGTACTTAATGTGTCCACTGAAATAACATAAAAAAAATAAAATCCACAGTTTTGTGAACAGAATATGGATTAACTTTTCTGTGTACCTCAGCTTTTTCTAAAGTGGCAGCTGCCACAGCGCATGCATTTTGTCCCACAGGACTTTCTGAGCAGTGAATAGCAGCTCAGCACCAGTGGGTACTCCAAGCAGGGTGAGAGGGGGATGCTGGGGCCTGATCAGGACCCTTGGGGCACCAACAACCTTGGCACAATTTTAAAAGAGAAGTGATTACCACAAGGATAGATTATCAGTAACCTACAAGTCAGAGAGCTCCAGAGGAGTGTCAGCCATTCAGAAGTGAAGCACTTTAAGGATCAAGCAGCAAACCCTCATGTCTTTCATCTCTCCGGAAGTGGGTGGTAGTGTTAAAATTCAGTAAACATTTTAAATTCAATACAAAAACATGCTGCTGATTCTGGAACTCACAATAAACCAGGACTACACTGAACTTTCTATTTCTTAAGGCAAATCTCTCAGAACAGAATAGGTGAAGAAACTTTTTTTGTGTGAAGGTATTTTTTTACCAGTTACAACTATCATTTCATGTCAAACATGAAACCATTTCATCTAAAAGTTTTGAGCTACAGAAACTTTTAAGCATCTTCATACATTTTAGGCAGAGATGATTAAGCTATGTCTGCGTGGAAAATATATGGACTAAATGAAGTAGTATACAAAAAGAAAAAATCTAAGCTAAACCAATATACAACTCAAGGTCTGCAGTTAACATATTGCTAACAATGGCAACTAGACACCTTATAATTCAAACTGATATGAGTGGAAGTTAAACAAAGGCAATAAACCAATTATGTAAAATAAAAATCCAAGCCTCGTCAATATTCTTAGTAATAATTTAATCCAGATGTGATAACTGCATGTCAAATCATTAAAAATTTTTTTTTTTACAAGGATTAAAAAGCTAAAAATCTTTCAGCAGATACACAAAGGTAGAGTATTTCCATTGTAGGTAATACCCAAAGAAGCCCTCAGCCCATCGAGCCACTTCTGCAAGGCACCGTTAGACAACATGTCCAGAGCCAACTGTCCATTCAACTACCTGGTCTATGGTAAATCCACATGGAACAGATAATGCCCTTAGCTACATGTTCCCTTTCTTTCTCTGAGCTGTCATCTACTGCTTCCATATTTCTGCTTTTCTTACTTTGTCCAAAGGGTTTCTCTCCCATTCCTGTGGAATGACACAAACGCACACAGGATACTACATACATCTTAAAAAACCCCCAACTAACCAACCACAAAACCAAAAAAAAGGTCAAAATACCAAACAAACAACTCACTCCCCCACACCCACCCCAGAATCCATTCCACATTTTTACTAAGAATAAATTTCTCAACTAATCACTAAAGCTAAAGGGACACTAGCAAGAGACTCGCTTCATAAGGTGTTCAATTTTTTTTTTCGCTTACTCTGGTTATATAAAACTGTAAAATCAAGATTACACACTACAGTATCTGAAGAAAATAGATTGTTATATCATCCATTTTGCATTTTCCACATAGTCAGAAACCTTGAAAGACAAAACCATATCAATTTCAGCAAGAATATTTCAATGTTTCAAAAGGAAAGGTTATAGGTTATCAACGACTTTTTTTCCTAAAAAGGAAAACAACTAAACAAAAAAATTATCTTGCTTGTTTTTCCTGAATTCTACAATTACTGTAAACTTTACATATGTGTCACCTTATTCACAAGCAAAAAATATCTTTATTTTAGCTGTTAAGAAATACAGGCAACCCTTCATTAGATGCATTATTCAGCTTCATTTGAGAACCATTTAAGATTATGTTGCATGCGTGGCATTTTTAGGGTTTATTTTTTTCCCTAAAACATGATCCTGCTACTACACATAAAAGAACAGATGATTCTTTAAGCATTTTAGTTGAGAACATAACTAGTGTTAAAGAATTAAGATTGTTAAAGAATTAAGATTCAGGATACTGCCTTTGCTATCAAGATAGTGCAAATACTGGAAGAAGTTGATCGAAACCGCTCACTGAACCATGGCATTTTTTAGGTTGCAAGGGACCTTTTAAGGCCATCTACTCCAACCTCCCTGCAATAAGCAGTGACAACTTCAACCAGATCAGGTTGCTCAGAGCCCTATCCAATCTGACCTTGAATGTTTCCGGGGATGGGGCATCCACCATCTCTCTGGCTGCCCATTCCAGTGCCTCACCATCCACATTGGAGAAGACAACTCCTGTATTTCCAATCTACATATATCTACCCTCTCTTCCAGGTAAAACCATTACCCTTGCCCTGTCACAATAGGCCCTACTAGAAAGTCTGTCCACATCCCTCTTATAAGCCCCCTTTAAGTATTGAAAGGCTACAACCCTGTCTCTGTGGAGCTTCCTCTTCTCCAGGCTGAACAACCTCAACTCTCTCAGCCTGTCTTTCAAGAAGAGGTACTCCAGCCCTCATACCACTTTTGTGGCATAACCTGTTTTATTAACACAGAGATATATTCCGATGACCTAGTATCAGATTTCCCAACTTTCTCTTCTCCTAAAGCAGTGCTTTAAAAAACAGCTTAGTCTTTTTTTTTTTTTTTCCATTTAATCTCTCCCTCTGTTCATGAATCTTGAATTATTTTGAATGATTCCTGACTTATTTTCTACATATCGGCCCAATCAGAAAATATGTTAAATAAATCTTTGTGGTTTTCACAAAAATCACCGAAAATATAAACCAACTCCGGCTAAAGGGGCATATGAAATTAACTCTCCCATTTTCTAACAAAATCTCTTGAAGCCCCCTGCATAACAGTAAAGGGTGTCCCAACACTTGAATTTTGTAAGAACTTTGTCTAGTTTGTGCATACAGGGCAATCTTTGTGAATGGATAAGCCTTTGCAGGATATTAAGCTGGAGAAATGCCTCATTTCTTTATACCTGCTCTGAATCATTTATGTAATTCTAGGAGCTGATTTTCTTAAATAAGAGGAATTTGGGGAATAAGCATTGAATTTTCGTATTCTCCAGTGTTCTGAAAAGACACCCACAAGGTTTAAAGGGCGACATAGCAAGACATCACTGGGATAACTCCACCCCACATCCACCCTGTTCCAGGCTTATCCGTGCTTTTCTAGGTTTGGCTTTTGATTTCCTTCCACACAATAGAGTCAGATACACTCTGCGTTAAAATGATTAACACTCTAGACATAGATGGTACATCTGAAGTCACTTCACAAGCATTAGAAAGTATAAAAATAAGTTACTTTAAAAGGTGACTGCTATCAGGATATTTTGAAATGCGTAATTCAGGACAGATCAGCTAGGAGCCACATAAAACATCATTTAATTTCACAGTGAAGTTCAGATTTCCCCTGAATTCTGAATAGCCTGAGTAAAATATTTTAGTTTTGTAGACAAGATATCTGTATTTCATTTACAAATGTTATGACTTGCATTCAAATTACTGAATCCATTTCAGGCTAAGACCACCGTAAAACCAAGTATGCTAATAATTTCAGAAAAGAGTAGGCCCTCAGACATAAAATCAAGGTACTTCTAGACTGACATGACAGTAATTTGAAACTTATTTGCATTTCCACACACTTTAATATGTTTTATTCTGAAGACAGAGTTCCCTTTTATTGCAATCTCTTTCAGTATCTTTTGCCACATAGAAAGAAAACAGATACATTATTTAAATGTTTGGCATTTTATCATAACATTTTAACTATCACTGTGATGTTTTCCTTGCTTATGGCTCAGTGTAAACTGTGGCAACAAACAAAATTGATTAACTAGAATTAATATTATGATTAATTCACAGTTCAGTGCCTATGGCAGTGGTTTAATCAGTACTTTTTATTTATTTGTCATCATCAGGCTCAGCTATAACAAATTCAGTTATGATAATGAAAAGGACCTAGAACTGGCACTTTAATCAGAACATAGATGTGGAAAACAATATATACTAGTAAACCAGGCAGAACTTCCTCAAATACACACACACACACACACACACACACACACTAGCACTACTGTTCCTTATAACTGTGTTCTGCCATTCCAGGTCTCACATATTTCTCTGACTCAGTCTCTCTATGAAGGACAAGCTGTTCATCTTTATTTCAAGTTTTAGTCTGGTCTGAACAGACATTATGTCTGCAGAGCAACTAATAGCCCAGAATTGCAACCCTGGAAACAAGATAATTTCATTTTAAGGCAGTGTCTTTTCTTCACAAAGATAAAGAATATGTAAAGCCATTGCCTTTATGGAGTGTAGATTGTACACAAGAAATCTTAGTGGATTTTCTCCTTGTTGCAAAAATTGATACCAGATACTACACAGTGAACAACTCTGACGAAAACCAAAAGGGTCAAATACATGGAATCTGTTTTGGATAAGAGGGAAATCAAGTAATTTGTCATCTTCATACAACTTTTTTACCTTTGTCCCTCGAGTTATGAGGTCATCTACTTGTCCATACCTACAATTTTAAAAAACGCTACAAAAAGGATGCCACACAAAGTTAGGGTCACTTGGTGGGGAGAGGGGATAAGTGGAGCAACAAATTAAGAAGGGATCTAATGCCTCTTCTCATAGCTTTATTGATGTGGAATGCCAGTAAGAGTAAAAAAATCAATAAAATAGTACATTATAAAGAAACAGAACTCTAATATACACTAGCAAGAGTGCTATTTAACACATGAGTGTTATGCTATCCTCCTTTTAATTCATGCCAATACTCTTCCATTAATTCCATTTGAACAATTTCCAAATTATCAATAGAAGGTCACAAGTTTTCACTCTCATGCAATTTCTACAATTTTCCACAGTGATGGAAGACCAAAGAAACATTCTGAAGTTACTGTGTATTTAGACAATACATTTAGATCTGAAAGAGAAAAAAAAAAAATTCAAAACAATTCACACCTTAAAATTTTAAGCAAAATGAAGTACACACACTCATGTTCTCTGGTTCCTGAGCTCTTACCTGCTAAACTCTTCCAAGCTTCCTATGGCAGAAAGATACTTTTGAAAATAAGCCTTGTTCTCTAGAGCAGTGGTACTCTTACCACATAAACTACAGGTGGACATTTATACATGATAACTATTCATAATCATTTAATTACACTGTGCAAATATCCATGCACTGCACTGGAAAAATTCCCATCGGGTATAACTCCTTTGAGATAAAGGGTTGCAAAAGCAAAGAACAAAATCCTATTACAAACAGGAAATAGAAGACTGCAATTTTGTAATAATCAAATAATTGTATTAGAGAAAGTGTTTGTAGTCCAATATCTAACAGGAATAGCTGGGATTTGAAAAAAGAGGTTTCTGTTCAGAGTTCTCACTTGCCTACTGAGTTGCTGTAGGACTGACACTTTTTCTCTTGGCCTATCATTTTTTAAATTCATAATATAGTAATTTTCTTCATATTGTCTCAGAGCTATTGAGAAATCTTCACTTTTAAATTTAGCATAACTTATAATATACCATTTAACTAAAATAATTATTAATAAGAGCATTGGTTTAAAAATAAAAGTTATTACAGCATTGAAAGTTTGAAGTAGTCCTACTGGCTCTTTTTATAAAATTATGTTTTCCAATGAAATCAGAAGAATTTGTTCTCTACTCAGATCTTAAAAAAAATTCCTTAATCAGTATTCTCTGGTACTTTAATTTTTAATTTTATTTCTCTTCAGTAGACTTAGAGATTGTATTTCCTATTACACTAGGGGAAATTGCTTCCTTTTAAGCTCTGAAAAGCAAACTGTTGTCTTTTACAATCATCATTTGCAATTAATTTCTCATCTTTAATGTAAGCATAGAATTAATCTATCAGCTCATGCATTGTCACTTTTGTCTAATTATGCTGTATGATCACAGATAATACACTACGTAACAAAAAACATGCACACATTGGAAAGTCTCCATGCATCCACTATTAAAAGCATTTCCTCAGAAAGCCTTCTCAAGGTGGGAGGGGGAACAACAGTAGCAACAGTAACAAAAAAAAAGCACAACAAAACCCCCAGTGCTTAATAGCTCATTTATAGATATTTTATGTTTTCCATTATAGCAATCTCCATTATCTCATATTGATATGCATATGCCAGCTATATTCAGCCTTGTCTCATTTGTTATAAAAGAAATGACCTTTCAAACACTTTCACAGCCTTCCTTTAAAAGAAATAACCACAAATATGCATGTGAGTGTCAGTGAAGTGGAAAATTAGCCTTTTGAAACAAGTAAACCATCCTCCCCACCGCATTAAGGAAACCGGAGGACCAAACAACAACAACAAGCATGCTGAGCCATGTAAGGCTGATTTTACTGTGTATGCTCCTAAAAAATAGTCCTTGACATTGTGAATGTTTGTCTTGCGTATAGGTCCCAGAGCCAAACCTCCATCTGGAAGAGATTTGAACTACCATCCAGAGGCATTTCAGGATCTGAACCAAAAGGTTTACAGCATTACAATCCAGTTAATTCTATTGCTTCTAATTCCAGCTGGACTTAAAGTCTTATCTCTGCACTCCAGGCCTTCAGATACAGCCTATCACAGTAACACCAATTCCCAGAGAATTCAACTCCATGACCCAAGTGAGATTAAATCCCTCCAGATAGCCCAAGTAAATGGCTCATAACTCGTTTCTGTCACTTTCACTAATGCCTTTGTACCGTGAAAGAAACCAGCAAAGGTGTAAATATCTACAAATTATTAACTGCACTTTTTCTTTTGACTCCTATCAGCAATTCCAGTTGTCTGGTTCCTGCTGAGAACATCACAGATATTTACTGGCCGAACTTTCTCTTTAAATACTGCACTAATCAGCTACTGAATATTTGTAGTCTATACCTGAGAGTTGCTATTTTTGATTAAACACACACAGAAATATAAATAAATAGAGGAACACCAAGGAGAAGAGGAGATACATCTTTGATGTTAGTTGGACTTAAACTCCCTAAATCAGGTAATCCCACATCACATTTTAGCACATCTTGTGTTAAGTAGTTTCACCCAAAAGAAAGCAGGTGTAAGCTGAAAGGGAGCATTTCAAGACGTGACACATTTAGTTTCTACTTATCAGGAGATATTTATTTTAATGAACTGAAGACATGATTCCCAAATATTCCCTTAGGAGAAATAGAAGAAAAAGGTAATTATCTTCCTAAAATACTGTAGATTAATAATGAGACATTCCTGCACAAAGCAAAGCCTGAATAAAAACTTGCAGCACAAACCTGGATGGTACTCAAAGATAGCTATTGTCAAACAAAGGTACCAGCTTTGTTTATTTTTTACTTCATGTTTTTCTTTTGTTTAGTTTTTGTTTACCCAGGGAAGGACTTTGGAGGTGCACAAGAAGAAGGAAATATGGGAGGGGTAAGCAAGCAGAATTGCTTCCAGAGCAGTGTCCAGAATTAGAAAGAAATACATTCCAACAGGAGATTGCTAAAGATTCCAGTAGAAAAAAAAAATCAGAAACATTCAAGTGTCTGGATTTTGTAATTCCAGGCTTATGAAGTTCTATCTGTCCAGAACACCACAGAGAAACAGGTAAGACAGGAAAAAAAAAACCCAACAAAACACACCTACCAGAAACATATCTCTTTTCTTTCCAGGATAAGAAAGGACCCTAAAAAGCCTTTGGACACAGTAGATGTTCACCATCAAACTTTGTCATTGCACAACACTAAGAAAGTCCTCCCTCAGTACTTCTTTCACCAGTTTCCCTTCAAGACTAGGGCAGAACATAGCCCAGGCACACTGCACAGACTGGTGAGCATGATTATCACTAATTGTATACCAGATGCAGCTGAGTTCCCAAATCAGCAGGGTGAGTGCCAGCTGGGGGCACTGGGCCAGTGATAGGGCTGTTGGTGGACCCTTGCTGAGTGCTAAAAGTACAGGACAAAGGTTTGGCTCTGTGTACTGAGACAGCACCTGGATTCACTTGCAGACTAGGCAGAAGAAGTCATCTAGGCTAATGCAGGGAAAAGCTGAGGCAATCAAGGGCTGGGGACAGGAGCTCTGGACTCTGCAAATGCCAACAGCTACACTTAGGTCACATCCTTGCTGGTGGAGAACAGGGAACATGGGCAATGTACACATTGGTTAGGCACATCTGTACTTTTAATCAGATACTGGGCTGTACCAGCATCACTGCTAAGAAGATGCACACAAAAATTCTTTTCTGGTAGTAAGTACAGACAATACTATACCCTCAACTGTTCTCAGGGTGCTCCCACCTAAATTGGTCAACGCAGTTACACAAAAATTACTCAGAATTAAAAAATACAAAGGAAGCACTTTCTGTTTAACAGTTAAACCAGTCAAGGAAGCTGAAACTCTGTTTATGGCTCATTTAAGTACCTTTTAAGTAGAAAAGGACCTTGTGGCTATGCAAACCCAATGAAGTTAGATCTGCAAGTTTAGTCAGCAAAAGGGAAATGACTCAGTGTCAGGGAGGCAGGTGACACATATTTGGTTTTAATATGAAAATGAGGAGAAAACCTAGCCAGGATAGCTCAGTTAGTTTACCAATTGTAAGATTGTGACCATATGCTAAAAGACAGAATGCCTTGATAATCTTTGTGGCACATAATAAATTACTATAATAAAAGTATAAAACTGGCCCCCATTTTTAATAATCTGTATATTATGACTCACAGTACACAGATTCAAAGAAAACTCTATACATCCATCAGCTTTCCACGTATTTTGTTTTACCTGAAGCAAGCTTTGTAATTCTGAACAAGGTAAATGACATGATGGATTCACCCAGCTGAGACTGTCGTTATTTAACTTCAATAATATTTATGCAAACTAGCAACTTTATTTATTGGTATTTATCCAAAATACTGAAACTGCTAAGCATGTTTTATTTCCACTCCCTATTCACCCTTTTTAAGTGCTACCAATGAACGAGGCAATTTTTTTTTCCTGCATTAACACTGATTGGCTATATTGAGACCAGAGGTTCAGGTTCTAAGTATTTTAAACATTGCACCACTCCGTTTTGGATGAGTTAGGCAACTAAGATGGCAAAGACCCACTGTGGAAATGGTGATGCATCAGTAAATCACAGTTCCACTGACATTCAGACCCCTATTCTATCTTTGAAAGCCTGGTGCAGAGACAACTTCACTGGTATTTATTTAACTAAATATAGACATTTATGTGTGAGCAAGATTGCCTATGTTCTCTTTATAATGGAGAAAAATACATAGTTTCAGAGTTGGATCATCTTATTCTCAAGTAAACATCTAGCACAGGTCAGATGATTTGTGTCCTGAAATTGTCTATTCCTTTTTACCACAACAGAGAGTGAACCCCAACATGAGTATTTGTGTGATAAATATTTAAGTTTAGGTGAGGGGAATCTATTCCTTATAGATGGAAGAGAACTGTTTTTGCTTTGCTGGTTTTGATATAACAATTTTTGAAGAGTTCTTTTTCATTAAAACAACTGCTGATATTGTTTGCACCTTTTCAGGAGATATGAAGTCACGGAAAATCTGATTGATAAAGAAAGAGGCTTATACCATTGACTTGTCACTAGCACATTCCATAGAGCAAAAAAGAAATAAGCATTTGAATCCTAACAGAGGCTTATTAAATAAGGCATAATAATGGGAATCAAAAGTGGCATTACTAACATACAGGAAAATGTCTGATGGGAAAATTTGCTGTTTCTAGACTTCTACAAATCCTCTTGGCCACAATGCTAAGTATAGAGATTAGGTGCACAATATGTATCTGAAGACAGAAGTAAGCAGGCGAGAAATCTCCAACCAGAAGTATTTTCAAAACTGAAAAGGGTATGTTTGTGTGGGTCAGAAGCAGATGTTTACATGTCTGCTAATGTTCAACTTGAAAAACAACCAGTAATTAGCATTTTTTTTTCTGGCCCAAGGATGAATAAGTGAAACTGACAGGTAAAAGAGAAGTTTGCTTCCTGGTTTTTTGTTTCTTGAGAATGCTGGAAATATTAATCTGAAATCAGACTGATTTAATGATTACAACTATATTATTAAGCATCCAGTTAAGGCTGAAAGAACCTTTATTTTATAACATTTCAGTTAGATTTTGTATCTTAAAGAGAACCCTGAAATGTTATTACCTGTGTATCATTTCCATTCTTACTTTGCTATCTAGCTTACATTTTCATTTGATTATGCTTTTTTTTTTTTTATTAAAGACAAAACTCTTGCCTTCTAATTCATGACAATAGTTTTAACAAAATTAAAAAGGGATATAACGTTTGGGCTTTATTGCATGTGATTACATGCCAGAATACTATAAGCCAAATTGATGAATACATCAAATGCCAGGGTAGCACGATCATCTATAAATCTGTAGATTACTAACAAAAATTGATGCTATAATGCACATTAATGAGCATTGAAATAAGCAACAAGCAGATCCTATTACACCTTGGACAACATTAATGGTCTTGAACAAAGCCGAGTTTCCCTCTTTTACCTAGATTTATACGGCTCCTCACAGCTGAAGGTAGGGGACCACAGCAAATTTTTGTTGTTAATAAGTATTATGTACAAAACAAGTAAACATCTGTTTTTCTTGAGTCTTAATTATATCTTTGTAATGCCATGAGAATACCTCTGTATTTGAGCAGGTGTATGTATCTAATTCCTGGAAGAGGTCACACCAGCTCAGTAACCCGCTGTCACAGCAGCCCAGCTGCTTAACCAAGTCAGAACGCATTGCTGTGGCAAGGCAGAGAAGGAATTAAGCTTTCAGGGGAGAAGAGGAAAGCTGTGTCCAGCCCCATTAGACTTTATCTCAAATAGGAAGCAAAGAAATAGAGGGCCTTCATAGAAGGACAGTTCAGGTATCCTAGGGAAAAAACTTCAGATGAGAAAAATTAAATTTGGAGATTTGTACTTTTTATCTTTTGCTTTTAGCAAAGCTGGCAGTGGTTCTAGCAATACCAAAGGCTTAACATTATGCTCTACACAAAAGAAGCACACGAGTTTAATTTTACTCTTTAGTCTGTAATAAAAAGTACCAGGATCTCTGCTGTCCTTAACAACAAAGATAGGAGCGTCACTTTTCACTTTCAAAACAGCTTTCCATTTTCAACAGTAGAACATATTTTATCCCAAAGTACATTCTTCTCGAAATGAATCTGGTATATTGCTAAAGTATCATACCAAACAGCTCATATATGATTGATATACTTCCTATTATTTTTAATATTATTAAAATATTTTCCTTAGAGAAACATTTTATATTCTTATCTCAGTAATTTTTTTGCTCCAGTCTGCACTCCTTAATCACTAATACAAGACATTATGATTTGACATGAAGAAAATAAAAATCAGTTATGCACAAAGCTGAGAATAAATGTTAAAATGTACTGCCAATCCACAGACTGGATATGAATTGTGCCTTTGCAGAGCTTTTTATTTCAAAGACTTGTAAAAAAAGCAATTCTGAGACCTTGCAGAGTACAGATTACATTTTTAGATACGTAACCTAAAAGAGGACTTAAAGGTCATCAAGCCTGATTACATTCTGTTCAACACAATAAAGTGCAGCCATGTGTAAATTATTATTGAGCAAATTATGAATGATTCATGGCAGATTTTTCATTAGAATGTAATGTCTCCTTTGCTGTAAAGTCAACATTATGATCTACAGTTACTTCTTAGAGATCTTTCTATTAAACTAAACAGGAGGAGAGATTGCTTTTACTTGTACCATTTATATCTGCATGCAGTATATCCAATAGTAAAGTTATATTCAAAACTGCCTATCCCTCTGCTATTTCAAAGCTCTCAATCATAAATTTAACAGGAAGGGTTGTTTTTTACAATACCTAAAAACTTTGCTATTATCCCTAGTATTTGTTTTGTCAAGGTAGGATTATCATAAATAAATACAAATTCTTATAACTTACTTAAGCACTACTTTCTGTCAATCTGCATCCATGTTTTTCACTCTGTGATCATCATAGCCCTCTATTTACTTCTTAAAGGTTGCAGAAAAATATCCTTGCCTGCTCTTTAGAAGATAGCCACTTCAAAGGCTCTTTTGAAAATGAACAGCCTTTAACAATGTTTGATACAAAGCCAGAAAAGGGCATAGACTAAGTAACGGAGAGGGAATGCTTAAGTTAGCACTGTGGGAAATAAACACCAAAAATTCGGTTTATGACACAAATGAAATTCTCTTTTCCCTAAATAACTTCCTACTCCACACATGCATACAGCCAAAATCCTTCAGTGCTGATAGCCATAAAAATTCATCTTTGAAACCCTGTTCTCAACATATCAACTGCTTCTTGCTTCAGTACTCAGACATTGTACTGTTCAGGGTCAGGTGGGGACTGGAGCTTATGATAAGCTTCTGGATCTGAGTTTTGGCATTGAAAGTGTCTGGGTGTTTGGTTTACAGATTTGAATGAGCAAGCTACGCCTCTCTTCAGAAGAAAGAGAGCAGATGCTGCACCCAATCATCTTCTGTTGGTTTAGCAGCAGGCAAGAACATAGCACTATGTTTCTCTATTTGAGTGTGACTTGGATTAGAAAAAAATTGAAATGTTAAAAAAAAATAAAGAACAAAAACAAAAGCAAATTCCTTTTCTTTTTTTTTCAAAAGACTGCCATTAACAGAAGAGGGAAAATTATTAAAGATCATTGCTGTATAACTACCAAGAAAACAAGCTTCTAAAGAAAATAAGAAAATATAAGAGAATGAAATGGTTTTGAGATAGCTTTATGTTATAATTTAAATAGATTGTAAATATTTACCTCAAGAGCAACATAAATCCAAATTATATAAAAAATAAAAGTACAATTAAGTAATTTCCACTAAGAATCTCATACAAAACAGCTAACTAGAGGCTATAATTATAAATCACAAAATAAAGTATTTCAGGGGTTTCAAGAGATAATTTTGGCTCTGTTTGCATGCTGGAGGGAAGCATGACAGTAACAAACTGTGTCTAAAAACATTTATATCACACATTATCATACTAGAGGAGAATGTGAGATGACTGAAGTGAGAATCCCAAGTGGAATATTTCCAGATCTTTCTGGTTTTGTTATGGAGCAATGGACAGGATTGTAAGAACTGTAAAAACTCTAATTTGTACACCCAAATTTATAGCTAATGTCCTCTCCTGTACTTGGAAAATTTTTAAATCTAAAAATAATTTTTATAATCCTGACTTTCAGGGTTGCGTTATACTACAAAACAAGCTAATTACAAGTCAATATTCAATATTAATTGTGATTACCTGGCTGTAGAAAATACACTTTGGATGCCAAACAACAAGAGTTTATATAATATTTACTTATCTTAATAAAAGTATCATATTTTGCAGATGGTAAATCAATGGGTGAGTGTATAATCTGGAAAAGTCCATCCCATTTTCCATTTTTTGTTTACATAAATAGTAATTTTGTTGTAATCTGCTTCCTTCTCCCACATTAAAATTCCTTAAGACTATAAGTAATATTAATTACTACCAAGAAATTTGAGGGTTTTATCAGCTCATATTTCCTCTATCTTGTACGTTATTTGAGTGGAAGAAAAACAGTCCGTCTGTGAAGAATCATTACTATTAGAACGATCCTGTGAGTAATGTGGAGTAAAGCCATTTCACAGTAATGAGTGCCCTGAAAATGGCCCTGATTCACCAAGGTATTCAACTGAATGCTTAAGATTTACATATAGTGCCATTGGCCTGGCCAGCTGTAAGGTGAAAATTGAATAATATTTAAAATGGATATAAGTAAAGGAAAAGAATCAAACTACTGTCTCTGATTGCATTTCCCCAATCTCATTGTAACTCAACCTCTGACTAAACTCTAAGCTAAACAAAAAGCAATGCCCAATCTAGAATCTTGGTTTCTGGAAATATGCAAACAGTATTTCATAAACTTCTGTTTCATGAAATTGAAATGTCAATTATTCAATGAGCCTTTTTGTAATGCATTCCAAAAATTAATCTTCTAAAAATCCACCTATCTTGTTTTTCTAATGAAAAACTAATCAGACAAATAAAAAAGCAAATAGATCTAAATGATGAAGTTAATATAGCCTTGAGAATAAGGTTTGTGATCATATTACCGTATCTCAGCTTTCCCTCTCCTGCACTGCCAGCCTCCTTGTTACTTAACAAAAGTTCCTGGTTTAGTTGTCCAGGGGCATTGATAATATCTATTATTGATCTGTAACTCCATAATTTTTAAAATAATATACACAAAATCATTGACATTAATTTGCTCTGTCAACTACTAATATATTAATGCTAATGCAAGTCATTCTTTATATAACCAGTGTATCCTTAAAAGCCCTAACCCAGCAACTCAAGCACAGGGTTAACTTTTAAACATGACAACACTCCCAATTGAAATAATGAGCTTTGCCGCACCTGGGCTTGAGTTGATTCTGTTTCATGAGTCTTATTCAGCTCCCTGAACTTACTTAGCTGGTGTACATTTGAAGGCATGGCTGAAGCAAGAAACATGCACAGTAAACTTTGTTATGGATCCTAACATCCGCAGCACTGTGCTTTCAGGAATTTCTTTGAGCCTGCAAGGTATGCTAGCTCCCTGAAGGTAATGAGAAGTCCACATAATTTAAATGTGAGATGAATTTCTGATATATTTAGCACAGCAAAGAGAATTTGCAGAAAAACAATGAATTATGATGCATCATAAAGCAGTGACAACAGTGAACAGTATCTAATCTGCAATGAGCTGGAGTACCTCGTTGGAAAATCAAACTCTGACCCAACAAATTTATTCAAATTTGCATGGTCTACTGTTTCTGGTTTTCTCCCCTATTAAACTCTTTTGCTATTGTTTATAACAATTTGTCTCAGAAAGTGTTCATTAATTTTTTAATATTTATGTTTTCTATGGATAATAACTGAGAGTCATAGCAGAGGCTAGTCCAAAATAAATTCTATTTTTATGTTTGTTTTATCTGTAATTGCATTGTAATAGCTTTCTACTTGGCCATGAGAGTAATTAAAATAAAGCTGAAGTATCCTATAACATACAGACTTCCACCTAAACAGTATTTTTAATGGAAATATTTGTGTAGGTTCTCAGATATTGTAGAAAGGAATGTCATTAATAAAACAAAGAGGTAATTAAGTAACTGTTTAAAACAGGCATCTTGATAATCAATGCTGCTGATATATTGAGTAAGAAACATAGTTTAATGGAGATAGCTTGAAATTTGTAGAAGAAATTGATCACCACCATCAGTGTTATTTTCCTACTGCACAGACGAAATGTGTTTCCAAAAATGGTGCATGTGTCCATACTTTTGTATTTTTCCCTTATAAGTCACAAGGATTACTTCCTATTTATTTCCTTCTTTCTGAAATAAAAGCATAGGGTGGCAGAGGGATCAAATGAATTATGGTTTTATGCAACTGCACACCTCCTTAAAAAGCTGTCAAATTCAAAGCTTTCTATAAAATATCTACACACTATCGGACCATGACCACAACACCTCTTTGGTGTCCTAAAAAAACCTGAAGATACGCAGTTAAAAAAAATGTAAGAAGAAAAAGTCACAACCATATTGTTACACAAGGGCTGGCATTATTTAGTTTAACTCCAAGTACATTCGTGAGTTTTATCACACAGGCAAAATGAGACATTTTATTGTAATAAAAAGCAACTGCATACATTTTTTATCTAGCTGTGGCTTTTTCCATTACTTCTGAAAAGGAGGAAAACCTCAAACCCAACAAATCAAGCCGAATTATGTGTCTAGGTACTGAAGTATCCTGCCAGGTCCTTTCAAATTATTAGCAGAAATCCCGAAAGTATTGCATAATAAAACCCAACACATTGCAAGGAAAACAACAATTCCATCTTCATAACCCCTTGAAAATGCCCACACAATTACAGAAATGATGAAGTAGGAAGCGACCTCGAGAGATCATCTAGAACAAGCATCCTGCTTTAAGTAGGATCAGCTGGACCCTGTTGCCCAGGTCTGTGTCCAGTTGGGTTTCAAATTGAAAGTTAAAAAAATTGAAGTAAGTTTTATTATGATGTTTTCATATTCATCTCTGAGTTCTTAACTCTTCACTTTTATACTATGATTTCACTCCCTTCTCATAACAATTTTTTACAGTGCCCTCCTTTTCCCAGTTTGCTATTTGCTTCTTTGCCTCACCGTCTATCCTTCTTCTCCGTTTCCTTGCCCAATAGCCTTTGTTCAATAGTCTATCAGTTTCCCTCACCAATCCTTACTCCTTTTTCTCTCCTTCTGTCTTGGATGGTCCTGTACCAACTTTCCTCACCTCTGTTCTCTTCTCACTTTCTTACTCTCCCCTCTGCTCTCACATTTCACTTACTGCTTTCCTTTTTTCTCCCTCAATCAAGACCATTATTTTCACAGTTCCACCAGCTCTCATCAATCCCTTCTAGGGACAGAAGAGAGAAACTGCGTGTCAGAAACCTTTCTGTGTAATGAGCTCTGTCATGATTAAGACTCGCTTGATAAAGCAAAGCAAATCTATAAAATAATCACATGCTAATGTCCTGCAGAAATAAAGGGTTACTCCTCAAAAGAGGATATGTGAGGGTCTACTGGCAGGTGAACAGTGACGGGTCCAGGGGCTGCTTTGTGCTGGCAGCAGAGGAGGATGAGTGTGGCAGCTGGTTAATTATGCTGCAAAGAACTTGGCTGGTTTTCAATTCCCTTTCTGCATTTTATCAGAAGATGGAATAGGATGTAGAAGATCCTTGGAGATATTTTTTTTGCTGTTCCTTCAAGTGAAGAGAAGAAAGAGTTTGTTACAAGGGCTAGCTCTTGCTGCTTGCCCTAGAAGGTGCCTTCATCATTTAAGGTCTAGCCAAGGAGTTCTGCAAGAAAAGGTTTAAGGACAGCCAGAAGACACAGGTTAAATCTCACATAACCTTTTAGGAAACTATTACAGTAAACAGCTAAAGAATTACAGAGTAAATTACATACAAAGAGGAATGACCCTATAAATAATTTCCTAACTTACATAATGATGTACTATATGACCTCAAAATAATTGCTTTGCATATGGTACAACAAATATAATAAAAACATTTATTACATAGAAAAATTCTGAAAATGTGTGTTACTTGGAAACATTTTATATTAACTTTTTCTCAACTCATTTTCATTTTTAACATCTGAAATTTCATCAGGAATATCTCAGCCCATTATACTTCTAAGGTAAAGTGTGTTCCATGCAATTTGCTACGTGAAGCACCTTTCAGATAAAATATTAAAAGCTAGTAATGATCACGAGCACTGAAGACCAGAAAATCTAATAGACCTAAAAAGAATTGTACTTGCTCAGCACCTTTAAAGTGGATGACTTAGTCCAGTTTTGCACTAGTGTGCACACCAAGGCAACAGTGCACAATTTGCGTGTACATAATTATTATCTTACGCCTTTCTAAAGTCACTCATGTGAGCGACTTTAGAAGTCAATTTGATGTGGAGTCAGAAGCATTTGGAGCATCCTGCATGCCTTAAACTTTATAATTAACGCTTTAAAAAGCCCCCCAAAACAATAAAGTGCAGTTGCACCAGTTTCTCTGTATAACTGTTCCTCTGTCCCCACTGTAGAGTTTCCTGGACCATTTCTCTGCTTGCAGCTCTCTGACCTACAAATCAGGCACTTCTCTAAGATGGGAAAAGTCATATCTGAAAGTCCTCTACAGCAAAGACTCTTTATTTCCCTGCACCTTAGTTTAACCATCTGCAAAATATACAGGATAAAAATTTCTGTTTTTATCAGTACTGATCAATGATTAAAAAAAAAAAATCAACACATCTGGGAAGCTATTTAAGGTATTTGAAATTAAGATGCAAAGGTCACCGCAGCAAGTAAAAAATACAAGAAAGAATTTGTATATTTAAAAAATCATGTTTAATTTCTGCATTCCTTTCTTGTCAAGGAAGAGAGAAAGAGAGAGAAAAAAATTATGAACAGAAAAAGAAAGCAAATCCAGTATTTCACTTTGAGTTTCAGTATAAACATGCAACAGGTATTTGTGGTGGTGTCTTTGGACAGCAAAAATGGTCCTTTAACCTTGCAAATATGTAAAAGATTCTCCTGGAGAGGTGCTGGTAAGTTCATTTTAAAAACAGATCCTCTCCATATTGGCATTTCCAAAATACACTATTTTTTTAATATGTATACGAACAAGTGAGTTCAGTGAGAGAGTTAGTTTAAAATCTCAAAAGAGCTATAATAATTTAAATTTTTTTAATTAGAAAAAAATTTTTGCATATAAGCACATATAGTTTTGTACTTATGAGCAAAATCTTACTCTGTCCCTTTACATAAACTATTCCTGATCCTGTTTTTCATCTGTGGGATGTGGAAGAAATGTCTCATTTTAGACATGATCCACAGAGATAAAACATGTTCCTAAACTGTGATATTTTTGAACAAATAGGAAATAGAAACTTCTCAATAAATTATTCTGGTTCATTTAATGACATAAGTCATACTCTGTTTTTTACCAAAATATTGCTGTTTTAAAAGACACCTGTTGTTCTTCAATTTTGTATCTATTTTTTGAGTGAAAGCTCTTTCAATGGAGTCTGAAATGTATAAACAATATGCAGCTTCCCAGATGCATTCATAAACAATTTAGTAAAGTACGATGATGCATAATTCCAACATATTTTCCGTAAAGACCTCTGTGGATTTGAGTATGATTAAAATTATGATGTCGTATTACTGACAGGGGCACGTAACCTGCAATGCTCTGAATAGAATCTTCTCCTCACAGATAATTCCTGAACTGTCCACACAGAAGTACACCATGCACACTGAATATCCAAACAGTACAGAACACATGCCTTAAGCTATGGGACATGAGCATGTAAATCAAGCACCCTTCCCATGCTGCTCCCTAGTGATTGACACAAACATTCCCACTGACTTGAACAGACTTTGGGTCAGATCCCAAATATTCCCGCATCTTTTTTTCAAGTCGCTGCAGCAATGAGAATATAGATAGAAGCTATTGTCTTCTTTCTCTTAGGCTGAAGCCCCAGGACTGCAGGCACAATTCTTGGTTCTTTGGCATGCACCCGCAGTCCACAGATTCTCCCTCAGTGCTGATATGGGAGGGGGCAGAGGCTGGGGCAGGGAGAGAAGAAAATCTGCATTTGATCCTCAGCCTTTAAGGAGCACCTGTCAGGATTTTGTTCCTTTTAGAAATGCAGGACAAAGACTTCTCAGGGCTGGAGCTGAAAGTGAATAACTGTACAGTTTTGACTAGTTGCTCAAGGCATGTTTATGCAAGAATCATTTCTCCTAAAAATGCCACATGCCCATTGTTATCAGAGAAATAGCATGGAGAATATTCTTGTGTGACAAAAAAAAAAAAAGGGGGGAAAAAATCAACACAAGTGACAGTACAAAAAATTATCTGCCTCTCTGGATGGAATTTGTGGTGTTCAAAGAAGGACAGTGAATAAGAAAAGTAGAGAATGACAGCAAGATGGAGTAAAATAGAGGTTTATTATTTCTCCCACTTATCTGTGGCACAGCTAAGTCAGCCCCTTGTTGACTCTGGCAGATTTATACAGATGGTGCTTTTTAAGCATGAACTGTCCTTGAGTGGTGCCTCCAGTTCATAAGACATATATTTTACTATAACATCCAGCATTAGTTTCTTGGTTTTCTGCCTTTCCCTCTCCCACACTGTTGTGGAGCAAAGGGCATGTTTTACTCACCTTTTATATCAGTAGCTTTCTCTTTGGGGGATTGAAATTGATGTTTCAGAGGATTGTCCTTGCTTTGTTATTTAAGAGTACAAAGTGCTATGACTACAAAAGATGCTGAGGTTACAATTTGCTACATATGGCAACCTTAAAACAGTCAATGTGAACAAAGCCTTGCAAGGTGGTTCTTCCGTCATTGATTTGCCATTTTATTTTTCAAAACTGTAACCTTATCAACCAGCCACTTGCTTCTGTACTATGTTGTCATTTTGCAATGAGAGTTAACAGAAAGGCAGGTAAATTTGTACATCTGAGATAAAGTATTTGCAGGCAATTAAGAATAAGAGGAAGTATTAGGAATACTTCATACCTAAGAATAAATTTGTTAAAAAGATGTTACAGTTATCCCAAACTCTATTTTATGGACAGGTGAATTTTAGAATTACACAGTTGCATCTAAAATTTCACTTAGGGTTTCCCACTCTAAAATTACAAACCCTATTATTGCAGTCTTATATTGTCACAAAATCACATCATTAATGTTACAGCACACTCATATCCATGGGCCCAGTTTTATAAAATAGATCTCAGAGTTATACTTGGGCGTATTATTGCAAAATAACGTGTCAGGAAGATAAAATAGTTTGTAGTTGTCACCCAAATCCAAAAATCAAGGGATTGCTATGATCACCCATTGCTGCTACCTTAACTGGCAAATATGGAAACTAATTACTTTTTCTTTCTTAAATTCTGTTTCATGCTAATTAACTAAGAAGTTAGCATGTCTTTTTTTCTTTCCCTGTTGGAATTTAACTTTTATCTGCAATAATAATTTAATAAATAAATAATTTAATATTGCTGAGTCAGATGTGAAACATGGTGGTAGAGCAGATGAGGTGTCTCACCACAGCTCCCAGACTCTCTTCAGACTTCTGCTGAAATTTGCTGTGTGAAATTACAATCCTGTTAGTTTAGATTGGGAAGTCTCCTGCTTGTGCACACACTGTTAGATGAATTCAACTTGTTTTATCAGTTACAGAAACTAGTTCACTCTAAGAACATCCTTCAGGATGGTCAAGTCTGAGAGATCTTTGCCTTTCTTTTTGCCTTTGCATTTTTATTATTGTCACCCATTGCCATAAGTAATAACTAAACTTGCAATAGTTTAATGAAATTCTGCCCCTTTCATCTTTGTTCTATCTTAATATATTTGGTAAGACAACTCTGAAATATCTGGAACTTGCCTATAATACTTTAATAATGTTATAAGATACATCCATTTCTTTGATCATTATGATTGTGTTTGCTATGCAACTGAAAGGAGATAATTACAAGAGATAACTGCTAGCAGTCAGGAAAGCAGATAAATACTTTTTAGAGCCCAATTCTCACCTTCAGCAAATTGTGCAGGTGCTATTTGCTCAGACCACGTTGAGATCAACACTGTAATCGTGCAAGACAGAGAGAAGCCAGGTAGGAAATTATGGGGGGAGAAAAACATTAAGAAACCAGAGATCCTGAGAATGGCAAGGAAAAAAAGTCCCAAAAGGAGAGAGAGAGGGAGAAAATCAAAGGCTGTCTGGAAGCTGACTGAAGCCCACTTAACAGAAATGGAGTATTTGGATTAAAACTGACAAGTTTTAATATACTTGTTTTAATGCAAATACTTGTTTGCATTAAAATCATCTTCTCTTGATACATTGCACCTACTATTGAATTAAACAATAGTTTGTTTCAAATAAGGTGGTTTGGGTCACAAAATTCATCTCTTTTCAAAAGATACTGCAGGAATAACTAACACAACCAGATATTCTGGACAATTACAGCTGGCAGCAAGGCTGCAGGTGAGGGAGTCACATAAGCTGGGGCAGGGACTACTAGACTGAAGACTGCCATGAAATGTCTTTAAAAAGTACCTGTAATAACACAAACAAATAAATAAAACTACCTTAGTGCAGTGGAAAACTGAAATTTCAGGTTTGATCTGAAATACAGCCATATTCTGTAAAACCTAAAATGAACCAATATTACATTTCTGCTTTTTATGTTAAGAAGATAGCACAGTTAAAGAGAAGGAAATCCAGTGTGGAGCTGCTTGGCTAACCTTATCTTTTGAAAATGTTGCTTTCCACAAGAATATCAACTAAATAGCAAAAAAGCAGAAACAACTTCTTCCCGAAAGTCTTTCATCTTCCAGACTTTCAAAGTATAAACAGGAGCATTAAGGAAAGCTATTATCTGACCTGAGACATTTACCAGAAAAAAACCCGAAAACCAAAGCAAAGTGAAGAAAACAAAACAAAACCACCAAACAAAATTCTGGACATGGCAATGCTGCTGGCAAATAATGCAGACCTCTTGAGTCTCAAACCATAGAAAAAACCAGAGATCTAAGAGGCAAAAGCTCTAGTTCTCTAAGCTCGCTATACTCACAGGAAGACTGAGAGTTCTTAGCAGCAGGCCCACCTAAACATCCTCAACTAAATGGAAATAGGACAGTGAGTCCTAACACATTAGTGGTGCCTGGCCTGTCCATCCTGTCTTCCAGAGTCATGACCAACTACAGGTAAATGGGTGTCACTCTCATCCATGTGGTCTTTGTCAGAAGCTCTAGGAAGGACAGCAACTGAGCAACTTAGGGTTTTTACAGATTTGGGATTGCCTTGTGATAGACATAAGTCAAACCCAGGTTTAAAAAAGGCTTTTTATTTCCCCTAGTATCCAGCCTTTTCTTCTGGAAACACAGACTCCTTGCTGCAGCACATCATTCCCACAGCTCAAATGTTTGACTTTGCAAAGCTTCATTACATGTCTTCTACCTCTCACTTCACATAGTACTCCATATAGGAGCAATTAATTTTATTATATAATTTCTAAAGCTATTAAGTATAACAAATACAAGAGGAGATTCTCAAAATAATTAATAAGCTATATGATACAGATCTATTTCTAAAATATCTATTCTTTCACATTGATGGTGGTACAAAGTAGGAATTATGCAGATTATTTTAACTAATAAGCTTGGAATTGAAAGGAAATGGGGTGATAAAAACCCTGTGCAGTGAGCTTCACAGCCAGACAAGGACATTTGGGTTTTCAGGCAGGTATTTTGGCCACAAAGACCAGAAAGGTGTCAGTTCTGCAATGGCTATACTACTACTAACTTGTGCAAGCCCATCTTTGTACAGTGTGTTCTAAGCATACAACAAAAATAATGCACATGGGTCTTATCTGCAAGATGTAATACTGAAATTACTCATATATTCTTTGTGTGTGTGTGCGTGTGTGTGTGCATGTACACTCTGGGTTCCCTGGCTTGTTTTTTCTTAACCTCAGTTGCTCTTCTACCTATATCTATTCTTCATTGTACAAATACAATTTATGGCACTGTTCTATCTGCTAAAAAGTACTTTCTTTCAAGTTAGTTATGTTTTGATTAACTCTGAATATCTATATTTTAAGAGATGCTGTGTATTAACACATTCATCTTGCCCTAGCAAGAATCACAATATACGAGAATGTAAGCAAGCTCTAGAAAGCAGCCAGCTATGAACTGATACCAGTTATCCATCCACACAGCACAGACTACACAAGGCCAGCTGGACCTAGCACCATGACTGAGTGCATTACTTTTGCTGGAGATGAAATGTGTCACTCCAGGGGATCACACAAAATAAAATATTTTCCACCATTATTTTTCTACATTTTTCCCTAGCTATTCAAAATCCAGTTGCTTAATACCTTGCTTATAGTACTGTAAATTCCACCTGGGAAAACTACCAAAAAAGGAAAGACAATATATTGGTTTCTTGTATTTCTTTTTTTTTGCAATGTTAAATTGCTCATCAAATTTTTCATTGAAGCCATTTCATAGACAATAGAACAATATTCCTGGTTGTACTGAATATGAGGCAGCTAGCATTAATAAAATTGATTTTCCACCTTCTCCCCCCCATAACATTTGGCAAAGTCAGATGCAAATTGCATCCACCTGTACCAAGGAGATATTGACTTCCAGGAGAGCACAGAAAAAGTTTCTGACAGGAGAAATGTCTTACTGTCAAGGAGACTCTGGAGGATGCATAGATTTTACAGAAAGACAGCACCCTCAAATCTTCCTATTCTCTTAGGAAAACCATCTGTTTCTGAGGATGATGCAAGTGGGGAGTTTTTGTTTTATTTCCCATATTGTAACATTTCTCTGAACCGAATTTCCACAATCAAGAGAATACCAGACAGAGTGAGGCACAGGTTCCCGAGTATTAATTGCTCATGGCATTTCAGTTGGGTGAAAACATCCAACTGAATTACAAAACCGATCACTAAACAATTTCAATTAAATCCTTTTTCTGAAAAATATTTTCAATGAACCTTTAAATGTCTCAAACTGAAATAAAATTCAGACTAATGTCATCTCCCACTTGTTCAGACTTAACGAGGGCAATGGAAAACAGTTGCTGTGACAAAAATTCTTCCATCTTTTGTTTTCTGTGAAACATTCAGAACCAGGTCTCAGCAAAATTAAAAATCAAAGGGCATTTTCTAATATGCTACTGTTTGAGCTTATGCAATAGAAAGCTCTATAATGTCAATTTCAGATTGTCATCTTGATTTTGTCTATCCAAACCTTCAGAGTCACTTTCATTTACTCTAAGGAATCAAAGAAGGTCTTTACTCAAAGCTGTGAAATATTTTTCACTGTGTTTGTTGTCAACATGTTATTTGGAATTAAGTTATGATATCAGCTTTCTTCCAGTCTAAGGGAGAGCAGCTAAACTCTTCCTCTTCCTTGGCATCAAATCAGGCACTGAAAGACCAGGCCACCTTGTTTTCTTTTCTAGTCCAGAGTTTCAGAAAAAAAATAAAGAATCAGAAAAACATATTATGACAGGTAATCATTTGCAAACATACAACTCTTTCAACATCTGCCATGTTCAGCTTCATTTTATAGGATCTGTCTTGGCAATATAAATTGTGCTTGGCTTCAGAGGTGCTTTGTGCCATACAGTGAAGAAAAACAATCATGACAACTGAAAAATAAAGCACAGGATGGGGGCAGGGAGAGAGCTGAGAATGTAGAAACTGTTCACTTTTTCTAGATTTACTTTAAAAGTGTTTTATGTTAGCTTTCCTGTATTCTTTAAGAGCATAGCTTTGCCAATGGAAGAAAAGTGACAACTATTGCATTCATGAAAGGTGCCAAACAACCGCAAGCATTTCCAAAGAATCCCCTGAAACAGCTGCACAAAAAGAAAGCAATTTATTCCAGCACACACAGATGATTTATGTCAGTAGAAATTTATTGCTACAAGAAGTTTGTGGGGTTTTTAGACACAGAGGCTATATTGTAAGCATTCCAAGAAATGCAGCAATTGGGAAATATGAATTTCACATGAAAACTCTAAAGAAGAGAAGGTAGCTGTGCAGAATACTGCATCATCATCACATCTCATTGCATAATTAAAAGGGTTACTATAACTTTTCTTTTTGAATACTTGTTATACTTAGAAGGTTATTGTTATGAGCTAAAATATATTAAAAATAAGTGTGGCAACATACCACATACCATACACAAAAAAAAGTTTTAATTTATCTATTTCACTCAACTGTATTTTCCATGAACGTATAGACTACACACAGAAATGTTAACAAAGTTAACACATACTGTCCATGTGTATGAGGCTAGGTGTTTTTCTGCTTTTGAAAATAGGTTAATCAAAGAATAAAATCATATATTTATAATAAACTCTTATAGAGTACAACCTTGTGCAATTCAAAATATTTGAAAATTTGTCTGTGAGCAGCAGTGGTGTTTTTCTTGATCACACTGGTCTGCATATGTACAATATGCTGCAGATCAATTCCTCCATGAGTAATAAATTCTTGACACAAAGCATAATTGAGGTTCCTCAGTGGCGAACTGGTAAATATTTTGAATACAATGTAAGAACAAACATTTCTTTGCAATTTGAAAAGATGAAAGTCTTTACCTAAAGCTAAAAAAAAAAATAAATACAAATTTACAAATTCTTTCATAGTAATGAAAACGAAAGGAAAAAAAAAGAGACATTGTTTCAGAAGCCCACTACTAAAACAATGTTAAAGCACATAAACAAAGTTTGGTTTGTGCTTAAACCCAGTCTTTTCAACAACGTATTTGAATGTATGCTTATGTCACAAATGATTTAATGAGATGCCATCCATAATCAAAGACAATAATTGGCAAATCTTACAATCAAAAGTCTTTAAGGTATCTACTGTCATTCAATACTCCATTTAATCATGCTAAGCAAAAAATTTGTTTCTATCTCTGTCATGATAAACAATCTTATGAAACGCTACTAAATCATTCTCATTTTTTCTTGACATAATTTTCTTTTATTAAATCAGTTTAATATTTAATGTAATTCAAAAAGAATGGAAAAGGTGTTCCAGAGGATAGGATGCAATCTTGGAACCACTATACCTTGCACCTTTCCAGCTCCGTTATGAATTCCAGGCTGAAAGGGTCTGTAGGGATCTATAAGGATCCAGATACATCTCCATCTATAATGCTGTTAAAATAAAGTGACTTCTTCCTTAATTCATTCAGTTGGCGTCCTCTAACTTACTAAGAAGTCCCCAAACTCTACTCTGAAACACTCCCATGCCTCCTGAAGATCCCTGGAATTGCTGCATAAATGAAAAGTCTCAAAAAGTCTTTTTCTCATTTTGTGTCAGCTCATGTGAGCTGGTTCTAATAGATGCATGAAGCAGAGCACTGTGTTTCTCTCCAAATGAGCTCCTGGAGGCCACCACTGAGGTAAAGCCTCAAGCAGAGCCTTAAAACTACTTGGGATGTGGCCAAACACTGGCTTGCAGGGGTTGGGGAAGAGAGAGGATGGCATAAGCAGTCCAGAAAACATAGTGCAAACTGCCTATTTTTGAGCCTAAGAGCTAAATTTGTGCTAGTAAAGTATAAATTACTGAACACAGAAACAGATGGATATTAAGAAAATAACCAAATCATGCTAGAAATGAAAATGCTCATCCAAGTTATAGCTGAAGTGTGTAATCTCTAATATACACATTTATCTTAGAAGGATCCTGTCAAGCTGTTCCTCATAATTTTTTTGGCATTTGTTACCAGGCTGCAAGACTGTGGAAACTTTTGCCTTGACAGAGGCTGAGTTATTGATGGGCCAGCAGAAGCACTGCCAGCATCTGGGGGAGCTTCTCCCATCGCTCTGGTTTCAGCTGGGATAGAGCAAATTTCTTCTCAGCTGCTGGTACAGTGCTGTGTTTTGGATTCAGTATGAGAATAATGTTGATAAGACACTGATGTTCTGGCTGGTCCTAAGTCATGTTCATCCTAAGTCAAGGACTTTACTGTGTCTCATGCTCTACCAGCGAGGAGGTATTCCAAAAAGCTGGGAGGGAGCATAGTCAGGACAGGTGACCCAAACCGGCTAAAGGGATATCCCACACCATAGAATATCATGTCCAGAACATAACCTGGGCAAGTTACCCAGAGTGGGGGCCCATCAGGGTTCAGGGGTGGGGTATGGCATCAGTCAGCAGGTAGCGAGCAATTGTCTTGTGCATTACTTGGTTTTCCATTGTCATTATTTATTACTATTACCATATTTTACATTGTTTCTACTATGAAACTGTTCTTATCTCAACATAAAAGTTTTACTTTTGCTTCGCCTCCCCTTTCCACCAGGGTGGAGGGAGGTGAGTGAGAAGCTGTGTGGTGCTTGGTTGCCAGCGGGGGTTAAACCAGGGGATGGTGCTGCAGCTCACATCTGTGACACAGGGACCACTCTGAAACAGGGGGCTTATATTTTTCACTTGCTTTCCCTTTTTGATGACTTCTTCAAAGAGCTGCAATCATAGAACAAAATGAATCAAAGTGGTTTGATCTTTACCGTTCTACTTGTGCTGTGCCAACCCTTGAAGTAAAACACTATTTTCCTAATGAGAAATATAAACCCTAAACAAGATTTTTTTTTTCCTATTTGTCAGCATAACACTGCCAGGAAGATATTCAGAAATTTTTGGGGAAAAAAAAAAAAAAAAAGATAAAACCCACAGACCCTGTTCATTTGCTCCCAAGTTGCAGAAAAATAATTAAAAGCTTTTGAAAATGTAAAACCAGTAAAACTACTGAAGTACATCCTACATCTTACTATGATGACATCTGGCCAAAGTAAGTCCTTGTTACTCTACTGATATAACCATGTTTATGTAGTACATCTAACCTAGTTCCAATTAATGTGGTACAACTGTGCTTACCAAACTGCTTTCTCCTGAGCAAATTAAGTACTCCATTGCTGTACTTCCAAAATTTCTCATTAATTGTGTTTATGGGGAAATTTAGAATACCTTATGACTCAACATGAGACTGAGCCCAAGGAAAAAGCACGCAGAATGGCAGCAGATTAATGTAGTGCCAACCTATTCTGCTTGGCTTTAATTACATAGTAAATAGGAAAGCAAATAATGTGCACAAGCAAGAAAAAAATAAATGCATAAATTCAAGTGACATATTACGTTTCCAATAACAACAAAACATGGTTGCTTGCCAAGGCTATTAATATAGTTTAATTATGTCACAGGTAAGATTTGTGTATAAATAATATTTAAGGCATCTCACCAATGAGTAAAAGGATTTCCTAAAATGCATTTGGACAGACACTTTATCATCTTTCATAGGGCAATTATTTTTGGAAACCCAAAGAAACAAGCCTATGTCTCCAAAGGGACTTACATTACAAATTGATACATAATTTTTAAATCTTTTATCCTTATATAAGCACAGAAATCACTTCCTTTGTAGGACTAGAAGGAGAGCAGAAAAATTAATACTTGGATATTTTACATGACTAAAAGGCATTAACAGTCGCTATAAACAAGATGGATGAGCCAGGAAGGGAGAGGGATAAGATGAACAAGTCAGAGTAGAAAAATGGATTATTGATTTTAACCATCAGACAGACATCAAATTGTGGCAGTCACACATAATAAGCAACATATGATTCAAATTTCCCTTTAATTTCATGGACACTCTGCCTAAGAGGGCTCATTGCTTTTGATTGTTGTTTTTTTTTTATTCAGGATGATTTGACAAAATTAGCTTTTGCTGTTCCTTCCTTTATTGTTGATGTTTTATTTTCCACAGCATTTTAAGAGAGAAAATGGACTAGTAAATGCTACTGATCTCAAAAAA
>VZTJ01001769.1:1562319-1614470 GCA_013397795.1 Orthonyx spaldingii | reverse complement strand
AAAAAAAAAAAAAAAAAAATACACCAACATTTAAATCAAATTGCTAAAAAGACAAAAATTACATCCTAAGCTAGGATTTCCACTGTTTGTCCAAGCAGTCTGAATCAAACTAATGAAACTAAACCAATGTTTTCTATTAAATTCCACTTGTACTACATATATGTGTGTGTATGTATGTTTGCCTTCTGTTTTAAATAATAATTGTAATTTTTTCAATAGCCACATTACTGAAACCAATTCTGATTTGGTCTTTTACAGTGAACTTTACGTGAGGAACTGGAAAGTACTTTATGTTGGGATTCCTTTGGCATCCCATCAACCCATTATATCACCACATCACAGAGGGGGAAGAAAAGTATCTTTGGCAATGCTATGCTGCAGAAAGTACACCTCAAGCATATAAGCTGTCTGAACGTGAATTGATCTGATTTCTTTGCACAGTATCATTGTCCTTCACTATATGTAATAATACTAAACTGTAGCCTATGAATCTCTCCATATGATTTTAAAATGTAATCTAGAGAAGAATTAGCTTCAATTTTAAGATAATAATATACATTTTGAGAAACTTTTCATTCACATTCTATAATAGTTTGCACTTTATGAACCCTCTAAGGTATCTCAGATTATTTGTTGGAAGGAATATTTGGGTAATGCCCAAAATCACCTAGAATAAAAATGGATATAATAGTACAGTCATATCTTTTAAGTCTCACAAAAGTTCGTACTAAAGTGCATGCTACTAAAAAATAGTAGGTGGTGACCATCTTAAAGGATTACAACAACTCCATATTCAGGGAATCAGGTGCCTTACTCCATACTCAGTAAGTGTGCCTTACTCTTATCTAAGGCACACTTAAAACAACACAGCAAAAAGTATAAGCAAAGCACAAAACCAAGACAGAATAAGGACTCAACAAACTATTAACAACAAAAAAAGAAAAGAAGAGAATATATATGTGAATGCAATGAAAATAAAACCTAAAGCCATAAACTAAATATGATTAAAACTGCTTAGCAAAAGATCTGGGAAAAAATCCACCAACAAGAAAGAACTGACAAAACTACAAAACTATAGACCCTAATTTTGGTTAGATCTGACATTACTAGGTAGTATTTCAGGAACAAACTTGCAACAAAAGAAATTTCCCTCTGTTAAATATGATTTTTTTCCTCTGCAAGTAGTACAGTTACTACTGAAAGTACAGTAGGTGCATCAGCAACTCAAAAGCATTGAATTCAGTACTCTCAATACTTCTGGGACAGAAGAATCAAAAGAATAACAAATTTGTTAACCTTCCTGCCTAATTGGATTTAATTTTTAAATGGACCTACTTCCAGACTTCCACAAAATTCATTCTGTGCTCAAGAAAAGAAGGATTTTTTTGAGAATAAACTATTTTTCTAACAGAACTAAGAATGAAACAACAAATATGGCTTAACTGCAAAAGTATTGTGAAACCTTGATAAGAATGAGGAAAAGAAGTTGAAAAAATTCTGGTGGACAGCCCCATGGTTGGCACAGATGAGGAATTGCTTCCAATTTCTAGCAGACCAGAGAAGATGATTCGCTTTATGACAATCATGACCCATTTTAAGACCTGTTCCAAACCAAATGAATCAATGGCATTATCACTGTCTGCTTATAGATTGACAGGTTAAAACATGAAACCTAAACAATAATATCACCTTGAAGAATGTGGCCTCAGAATGATAAGTAGATCCAGAAACCATGTCTGGAGTGTAAGAAAGAAGGAATGTGATTGTTAAGTGAGCATAGCAAGGAGGATGACTAAAATTTACAGTGTACTCAGTGATTCAATATTGAAGTTTTAACGAAGCAGCATTGACCTTCCCATATTGTTTAGAAAAAGTTTTGAAGGCAGATCCCACCATGAAAGAAACCATATACTTGTGGATCTCAGAACCTGAGAAACAGAAGGGAGAATTATTATCATTATTGCCATTATTACATGAAGGTAAAAATATAAACATATCAGTTTAAGTCTGTGGCATATGGTAAATGAATAAGATCTTGATTCCCACTTCCCTACAAGTATGGTAGGACAACGCAGTCATACAGCAATATATACCTACTGTGGTTTGGGTATAAAGTAGCATAAATATTTAGTTAATTCAGGTGAAACAAAACCATTCCTGAGGATGGACTTTTTTTTCTAACTTTTTAAAATATAATACAACACATTTATCTTACCAGCTTTCATAAGGCACAAAGGATCAGCTTTAGATGCCACAGTGGACACAGCTTCAGAGGTTGTTATATGTGACTCCCTGAAATTACCCTCAGCTGACCTAATTTTAGCCAATGGCCTTTCTTTGCATTGGCTTTTTTTGTCTGGAATTTTCACTTGAAAGTTACAATCTATTATTTCAATGCTCCATCAGCCATTTGCCTTGGAACTTGTAATTGTTTGATTAGTTGTAATAAACTTACTTTCCTATCTGCAACACACTGCAACACAGAGGTGCGACTTAGATGACTAACACAATGCATTATTGAACAGCCCAAATTAAAAGGGAATACAATTAAGGCTGCTATCTGTCTAGATGATGGATGCTCTTTGTTTTCCTGTTTTTTAAATAATGAATCTAGTTTTCTGTCTCACCAGTTCAGCTTGTAAATCTTCCACAGAAGATTTTTAAGATACTGTGTTTCTAGGGAAATGGTAACTCTCTCCATCCCAATGACCTCTGATATTTGACATCCTGTTCCTCACTCCATTTTTTCCGTGTCTGATTACATATAGGGAAAGGTCAGCTTTTTTTACTTCAAATACCAGTGTGCTCATGGGACCTGACAATCAAAGAAAAAACTTTGTATGGAGGAAAATAAAGAAAGGGATCCCTTGCCCTCAGCCCCATAGCTCTTCGAGATGTCTGATTCTTTCTTCTACTAAAATTCCTTAAAATAAGCAACGAAAATTAATTTCATAAGCTACAAATAATTTGACTCTCCCAAAAGCCTACTGTGATGGCAGGAAAAACAAAAGGTAGCTCAAGAAGGAATCATATGGAAACAGATAAAGCAGTAATGAAGTTTCCTCACATCATTGGAAAACCTGCACATTTTCCTCAGAATTAGCTGAAGGTTCTGTGATGTACCTTGTGCTCGTGCCAAAATAATGTACCCGTGAAGACACCCTAAATACTATAATTGTTCAAAATCATGGGGTATCAAATACAGTAGTATCTTACAGTACTTTTATTGTTTTTCGTTGTTGCATAAATAACACACTTTTGATATACCAATGCTCGACAAAAGATGGTAAGGTTGAGGCTTGCTAACCCCATGTGGCATTTCTAAATCAACAGGTCCCTTCACATTAAACAATAAAGTTCTGACACAATGTCTCAGAAAATCTCCATGTAAATCCACATATGCTTGGCCTTCTAACAGCATGTTTGGATCCAGTTGTAAGATTGGTCGCACGAGTACAAGTGACATGAGTACTGAAAGGTATGCAAAGTAGGTGCCAGTATGTTAAGAAGGAGATTTGACTTCAGGCTCTCCTTATTTCAACATAATATAAACTATTGCGACAGTCAGGTTGAGAATTTCTCTTTAAAGGCCTACTTTAAACATTCCAAAATTGGCATTCTTGTGCATACGAAACTGGACGGAATAGCTAATGCATAAATAGAGTGGGAAATTCACAGGGAAATCTGGCCATAAAACAATAAAATGTCATGCACCTTGAAATATATCTAAAGGTAAAATAATAATTCTAGGGAATATATTCTGAGACCCTCCTCTTTCAGAGACAAAGATAATTCTGAAAGATGTGATGTGGTGTGATGTCACAGCAGTTGGTGATGTAGAGATGAGCACATAATGGGAAGGAAAGGGGTCGATATACATTTTAAATGTGCATCAAAGATACTCCATCACTGGAAAGAATGATAAAATGCATTTCCTATCTAGGTCTTGCATGATGGCACCTTTGTTTAATTTTGTTTCCAGAATATTCACATATATGCATACAACAACAAGGGCAACAAATTCCTACACTTTTAAGGCTGTAGCTTGCTAAAGAAAGAATAAAGGAAGCACATATGAATAAACTGTTAGGCAAGAGAAATGCAAAATATGGAAAAAAAATTCCCTGAAAATTTATTTAAAAGTTTTATTCTTGTTACTATAAAATATGTGCATTTAACAACCATTAATGTATTAATCCTAAAATACCCTAGTGAAATAAGGATGCATTATGTCTCTTTTTTTCTTTTAGAGAATAGATATTGGGTTCCAGTTCAGTGAAGTATTTACTGGAGTATTACATTTAAGCACGGGACTAATTTCAGTTTTCTAACTGAATGACAAGTATCTTACTTATTCAGGATCCTTATTTATAGAGTCCTTAAATATCCATACTTATGAGTAAAATGCTAGGAGAGACAAAATTTGAAGTTCTCTGAGGTTCTAACCTGATGCCTTTGCTGAGAGTTGATTTTTTTCTCCTATTCCTTAAGCTCACAAAAAGAGCAGCAGAAGCCAAAGGCACTCATAAACATAACCAGGAGATTAGCTACACTGGTAAACACTGAATATTGAGCTATCAAGCATTAGCAGAGAGATAAAGCAGCAGACTATTATGGTTTTTGCCCACATCTTGCCAATATTTCTTTTATGCAACAGTAAACACTCTTGTGTTATTCAGTAAATTCACAATGACATCTATAGTATTAAACATAGATCAGAAAACATAAAGCTTAACCTGTGTGTGTGGATCTGAATTTACAATGCATGCTGAACTGTCTTCCTTTTGCTCTTGTCTATTATATACTCAATAATTCAAAAAAACAAGCCCAGCAAAGAATAGGACTGAATACCAAGTTTCTCATATTATTATTTGGTAGGAAAAAACTTATTTTGAAGAAGTGAACAATTGTATATTTAAAATACTGAAATTCAACCACCATCTGTTAGCCTCTAAGGCAGCTTTCATTAAGGCCATCACCTCTTCATGAGTCACTACAGGGAGCTATCACTAACATTAGCCATGATTAATGAGGATGTTACCAATTAAAATTATTCCACTCTAAAGCTTAGCAACGTTCTGACAGTGTCACATAGCCTAACTACCACCTCCATCCTCTCAGTTGCCTCATTAAAAGCAATCCCTGTTGCAGTTTACTTTAGATTATAATGCAAATTCTGGAAGGTTCTCCTTGGTTACAGGGACAGGTTGGTCCTTTCAGGCTGCTTCTGGAAAGTACTAAGATGCAATCAGTGAAAGAAGAGTCTGCACCCTCTATAACATGGAGGGGGGGCGTTAAAAAAGATCAGGTAACCACTTTACCTTCTCACTGTAAATCTACAGGAACTTAATTCTAATCAGTATGTTTCAATATGCTGCTGCTGCTAATCCTATCATTAAAAGTTATTATAAAGAAAACAGTCTTTAAGAACCTACTTTCCCCTTTCCTCTGAACACCCTGATCTTTTATTTCTTTTTCATTTGTTTATTGAAGCTAAGTAGCAGTGTGGTTGTTGGGGTTTGGAATCCTTCTTTTTTGTTTCTCTTATCTTAGGGAATTTTTGCCCATACATTGCTAAGACACCATAACGACTGGGTGCTTAGGAGAAACAATAGAAAGACCAGTTGAGTAAAAAAACTTGTAAGTAGCTATTCCCTTATTTGGACATTCCCTCTTGAAGGAGGCGGAGATCTCGGGACAGCTGGGGCTGGGAAAAAGGAAGGGGAGCAGTAGCTCGCCCTCTTTGCCTCTCGGCATTCAGAAGAGAGGCAAGCTGCCATTGCTTGTCACCACTGTGGAGTTTTCCTGGCTCCTGCTGCCTGCCTGCCTCTCCCGGAGCCAGCCCCTGCCAGCCGTGGCTTGGGAGTCGGGCTGCCCTGCCCTGCCCAGCCCTGCCGGACCCCTGCTGCAGCTTCGGGGTTTTTGCCTACAAGAAGTCCAGGCTCCATCCCTGCTGGGGCCGCGCCTGCCATCACTGCCAGGGAGAGACAGCCGAGACCTGCGCTACAGCGCCCCCTGCAGCCGAGGAGGAGCCATCGCACCCGTCCTGCCCAATTGCTAACAGGGAGCAAGAAGAGACTGGACTGGGGGTTTGCTCTGTTCTTGTTTGTTGTGGTTGCCATTGTTGTTGTTTGTCTGTCTTGATATATATATATATATATATATATTAGTAAAGAACTGTTATTCCTTTTCCCACAACATTGCCTGAAAGCCCCTTTAATTTCAAAATTATACTAATTCGGAGGGAAGGGGATTACATTTCCTATTCCCAGGGAGGCTCCTGCCTTCCTTAGCAGACACCTGTCCTCAAACTAGGACAGTGGTTTATGTTTGGGTCTTTGAATGGATCCAAGGCAGAAAAGCCTTATTTTCTGTTTGATTCTTCCACCCAAAATCTCTCTTCTGTCAAGTGGGAAAACTACAGAACAGTTCAACCAGAAATAAGTATGACAAACTACAAACTCAGTTTCTCAGAAAGAGAAACAGTTTCCTGCTTTGGTCTTACTAAATTATACTGGCTGTATTTCCACTCTCACAGCATGTCCAACATTTGGGGTCCATCAGGTATGTGCAGCACGGAACTGCAGTAAAGCAATGGACTATTTTAATTGCACAAAATGTATATTAGGGAAAGGAAATAACTTTTAGTTTGATGCATGGTTAACATAAAACCAGTACACATTAGAAGGATGTACAAATATCCATGAAGGAACTGAAGGCCTAATGAACATAATGATGAAAATTATGTGACCTGGTCCTAAAGCATTTCTGTTATTTAAATTATATTTCAACATTATTAAATAATAGATCAGAATGTTGATATAAATAAGTAGTGCAAGAAAGCTGAAAGACTAGGTGAAGGAGTTTTATTAAATACATTACAATAGCCTATTTTGTGGTAGCCAAATATCACTGCCAAAATAGCAAAAGAACTCCAAGATAAATTTTTAAAATGTCTATTTGTTTAGGCAGTTCTGTTCTGAGGCTTTCCAAAAATAAAATTATAGCAGTTATGCTAAAAGCAATCTTTATTTCCTGCTACTAAAAATGCAAAAGAAAAAAAGAAGTTAAAACACCATTAAAGCTTAGTAACACAGAGGAAACTCATATCATTAAATCCATGGCACTCCCTTGCTGAAGGACTTCCTAACAGCATTGGCCTGTCTTTGTGCTTGATCCCTTCTCTCACAGTTGCCCTTTCTGTGGCTGCTTGGAAAGCACTGTGCCACTAGAACGTGCTGCTTCTCAAGGTTTTGGTGCTGCTACTCCTCCACAAAGGCACAGTCCCTCACTGCTGAGGAACATGACACTGAAAATACAGCCAGCAGACTGACCCTTAGTCCAGCTTCACAGGCTCCTGCTTACTTGGGGCTTTTGGTCAGCTCAAGCACTCCCAGGAAAAACTAATTTTTGTGAATTTATTCCGTCATTTGGAAAGGGAACTGTAAAATCCTGGATATCTATAAAGATTGCATCCCAAATTTAATTTACCATTTTTGTTCCTTATTTATGGTCTTTATTTTGTTTACCTAAAACAATTAAGCTAGGCCAGTTGGTTGCATAAACTAATAGAAACCAGACTTTCAATAAATAAAAAAAAAATAACATTCCTAATGCTAGTGATGTTATGTATAAATCTTTTTAAAGAACTTCTTAGAAGGTAGAAAATATTACCAAGAAATTAATTCTTCATTTTACCAAGTTTCGTTTCAAATATTCTGTGTGAGTACAAACCCCAAAAGAACCATCTCACCATTTTTATTTACCAAATAAATCTCTGTATTCCCTGGTACTGTTGAAAATACTTCAAGCAGGAGTCTTCCTCCTTATAGTCTACACTGTGCTTCAGACTGAAATTCTAAAAACTTTATTTTGCTTTGCTGAATGTACTGTTAAAAATCAATCATAATGTCTCTGCTGAAAGTTTTGATTGGAAGACAAATTGACTCAGACCTAACTATTCATCTTTAACAAGGTCCATTTCTGTTGCAGTGAACACTGCAAACACTGAGAAATAGATATAGAAATGGCTGCCACTCTTTTGCCTCTTTCTGTGCTTGGGATAAAATGTTTTAATTTGTTTCTAGGTTTGTTTAGTACAAGAAAAACAGATAGAAGGGAAATTGATGGAAGGGTTGCTTTAAGAATTTTGTATTGCATTTAATTCTGAAATGTTCCCATGTGATAGCTTCCTCTATAATTCTGTTGCGTCACCTACCTCCTCTACAGCATCTGCCTATGCAGACAGCTTAAACCAGTTCCAGTTTGTCATAAAGGATCCTTTGTATCCTTACAAGGAAATCCTTAGCTCACTTTAAACTTGCATTTCAGAGCCAATCTGGACATTGGGGAGCATGGACCCTCATGAAACACATGGCATGGGCACACAAGGAATGGCTAAATGAACAAAGGTTGTCAACAGCAAAGCTGGAGGAATGTGTGTGGTTTCAAAAATCCTAAAATCTTCCATCAAAGCTACTTTGTTCAAACTAATGTAAAGATTATTCATTCATTCTTCCTGATCTGCCTGTTATTAGCTTTATGCTTATCAGTACCTATTTTCTACCTATTTAGCTGATCAAAGTGGTGCCCAAGAACATAAGTTTCATTTTCTTCCAAACTCTTGTTAGGTAGAAGCACACAGAATCCTTCACAATAAACAGGAATTTTGTAGTTCATAGGACATTGATAAAATTGCTGTGGAGTACCTAAGCAAAATAAGGTTAATTAAGAAACTTTTCAGCATCTACTGGAAGGATAGTGCAATGTCACTGTTGCATGTCACCAATGTTCTCTTAAAATCCAGTACAAAAATAATCTAACACAGCAAGCAAGGAATATAAAGGATATTAATTGAAGTTCAAAAAGTCATCAAAATAGCTTCTTTTCAGTGCCTAGGAAACTTAAGAGAGTACAACAGACTGCTTGCTTCTTGACAGAGAAGGAGGTGGCCAGCTAGCTAGGCTTCATAGAGGACTGTGTGTGTTAAGTTGATGCAGATCTGTTGCTAGCATTAGAAAATATTCATCTGTGTGCCAGCTGGCTTGTGGCAAGATAAACTACACCTTGAGTCTGCGTATTTCAAACATTCTTATCAAGCGAAGTGAAGGTCTTCAGAGTATGTTCACACACATGAGAACTCAATGTTGTTATGAAAGGTGGAATCACAACAGTTTCTTAGGCAAACACTAATTAGTGACTGTCTATTAAGAATCCAAACATAACTGTATGGTTAGAGAAAAGTGAATGAGAAAAAGCAGAGTGCCAACTGTACATACTCAAAGGTACTTGCAGTTCCAAAGCTGAGTGCTTTGCACCTCTCATTTCCCACATCCAGGGTGCACAAATGTTAAACTAGTTTCTTTCGTGAGCAAAGAAAGTGCAAAAATCTGTACCTATTGCATGCTAGTAGTAGGGAAAGGAAAAGGTGAAGGTCCAAACACCTACTAAGCATCGCAGGATTGGCACAGGTAATGAGGAAATGCAGAGACTCACACAAAAGCAAAGAAGCTTGTGTTTTGGTATATTTACTGATGAAAGTTATTAGAGTGTTTTCCAGTTTTAAAAAGCCTCCTTTTATCTTTATATGAAGCAAGAATTTGCTAAAATTTTTCTGTGGTTAATGTTGCTCGCTTGTTCTCATTATTCAAATTAAGTGTTTAAAACTGCCACAAGTCCCTACAACATTTTCCTAATGACTATCACTTTTTGACTATACATCCCACTGTTTTTCTGTAGCCTAAGTAACTGTCTTAAAATTCATCTCCCCCTAGCAGATACAGAAAAAACTTAAATGACAGAGCTCCAGGCTGAGAGAAGTGAGGTGGAAGGAAAACAGCAAAGTTGGTATCTTCTGCGGCTGAATACTGATAAAATTCTGAAATCGTGCTTCAGTTGATTACACAAATAGGGTATGAAAAATTCTAGTGGTTTTAAGCCAGACAATAACCCAAAAACTGAACACAGCACATTGTGAAATCCTAAGCAGCTCTGTATAACAGTGTGACACTTCCAAAAAACACATTTAGTCCAACAGGCTGTCACCACATAGTCCTCTGTGAATGAGAGAGTACCACTAAACAACATCACTTCTACTTATTGCTGTCACCCACAGTGAGCTGCAGATCTTACTCATCTTACTAACCAGAAAATGCATCTCTCTAACTATTAACATAGACACACAATTACATATTTTCAAAGCAAATTGTGTAGAAAATGAGCAGACAACATGCACAAGTGAATGGGAATGTGCATGCACAAAGGAAAGCATCAGTCAAAGGACATCTGCTAGCATGCAATCACATGTTGCTCTAGAAGAATCCTGTTGACAGCATCTCTGACTTCACATTTGGCTGAAAGAGAATGTGGGACTCCCACTAATGTTTTTCTAAGTATATTTTTGAGGGTGTAAGCATTCATATTCTGATTTTACACTGAACAACACAAGGGGAGAGCAAGTTTCATTTCACAGTCCTCTTTAGATCCCAAAGTGCACATACCTGAGACAAATAGAAAAGACTTTTGTGTTCCTCAGCTGAAGTTTCTTCAGTTGGTTACTTGTTTATATTACTAGTGACACCCAGCCCTCTGTTTAGAAACCTGGCAGTCAAGATATGGTAGATGCTTGTGAGGAGTTGGCAGAAAATGGGACGTTTGCCATCAGAGATGGGTTTATGCAACCTTTCTGAAGTTGCTAAGAGAAGACTCCTCCAGCCACATCTTCTAGTCATGAGTTTTCCACAAGGAAGTTTAAACTGGGTTATATTCTGCTTAGAACTGCCTTAAGAAAAGCACTCGTATACTGAGAAGATGAAGACAGTGCCTTTAGATGGCAATAATTTACTTAGTTGATGTGCATTTAATTCTAAATAATTAAATAAGAATCTGTTCAGCAGGCCTGGAGAAGAACTTTAGGAGTGGCTTCTCCTGTTGGAAATGCCTCTACAATGAATCTTTTGACATGAAGCTTTTTCCTGCTCCTGTTTCTGAACTGGAAGAATGCTCTAGGCAACTTATGCTGAGAAGGAATATATTTATTTGCCATGCTGCCTGCTGGAACAGCTGTATCCTAGGCCTCAGAAAACTGAACATGTTCTTGAATGTTGATGATTGCAAAGATTTTTTTTTCATATCTTTGAAAAGCAATGTAAAGCAGTTAATTATCCAAAATATGTGACACGTAGTAGGTATTACAGGAAAAAGAATTCTCAAGGGTTACTTAGGGCTTTATGGTCTATATTACCTGGGAGGAACTAGGAGAACCCCACTTGTTGTGGCACTGTATTGTACAAGATTTAAAGTATCAGTGATACAAAAGTAGAATTGTTCAGTTTAGCATTAACAACTCTGCCCAGTCTCTCTGGTGACCCTGAATACCTATTCAATAATTAAAAAGTTTTAAACTAAAACTTTTTTTAAAAAGACATTGAAGTTTAAAAGAAAACATAAGCATCTAGTCTAGATCAGGTATATTTCTGCAGTTTTCAGGCTATATTAGCAATATTTTTTGCTCATATCTCATATGATCTGCTATATCTGAGATCAGATACCTTGAAGATTTTGTATAGATCTTTGGGATAATTCTTAGGTAAGTTCTACAGTTTCATGCATCTTCTACCAGGTATTAATGTTCAAAGTTCTCAACATCCTTCCACTGCACCCAGGGAGCTGACCAGCTAAAAAGCACTTTTCAAAAAAGGTAATCCTGATGGACAATGAACAAGCAGCATGCCTTTGTGGCAAAGAACAGATTGTGGGCAATCCTTGGAGATACTGCCCAACCAAACATGGCCCTAGGCAACTGTAATTTCTTTTGGGGCTAAATTTGCTTTCTTCTGAGCTCCTGCAGAAAGTCTTTACAGAGGGAAGAATCTGGATCCCTGAGAGTGACACTTTCAATACTACCATTTACAATGGAGCTATTATTTGGGACAGGCTGTTTGTTTGTTTAAAGACATCACTGGACGCAGGAACACTCAACAACTTGAATATGAGTCAGGGTGCGGTTTCAATATTATACGATGGATTTCATTGCACAACACAGAATGTCAGGATCGTAAACTAAAGGGATGAGAGTCTTTGAAAGCTGTCCTGAGCTGGAAATCTGAGAGATTGACATCCATGGATTCTACAGATCACCACGGCCTTGCATAGGGATCCATCAGGATAGTACCTCAGATATAGCAAAAGATCAAAGAACAAAATATATTTAAAGTGCAATAGTTAGAATTCAAATGCCACAGTTTTACGGGAAGCTACACATTGTCGGGCACTTTCCTAAGTGTTCAGTAAGAAGTAAAAATGTACCACTGGAAAACATAACATCCCCCTTCTCTAATAAATTCTATCTACTCCACAACATTGCCTACATTTTCTGAAGATCTTTGCGCCAAGTTAAGCAGATCTATATTAATAAACACAGTTAGCAACCTTTGTGTGCTGTGTGACAAATTCTGTTGTGGTTTAGAAACCCTCAGGAGCTGATGACATTCATCAAAATATATTGCTGAGGACTCATACATTTTTTTCAAGCAGTTTTCCTAAAAGATGAAAGCAGCATTCACAGATCTGACAGAGTCACACAAAAGCAGCAAAAGGATTTAAGTAATTAATACTTCTGGCAACACAGAACTAATATAAACACTATCACTTTACCTTCCTCAATACCAGGCCCTAACTATTAATGATGCCATAGTTATTGACCCACGAGAATTTCAGTTATAAAACAGCATTTTCAGAGGTGATATAAAAACAAGCTCTCTTCCTTAGTCTTAGACATCTCAGCTCAAATGCCAAGATTTTGTTAAACCCTCTGCCTGCAGAGGTAAAAACTAAACACTTCCCTGCAATTAAAGAAGCCTTTTCAGTCAAACACTTTTTTTTCTGTTCCACTTTTAATAAATATTTTATTCAGAATAAACAGAAAAGGGGACTAAAACCCATATTTTTTCAAATGTATGGCATAATACTTCAAAATCTAAGACTATTTCTCTGAAGTACTTGATTAATATGCCTTACCCTTGACTTGGAGATTTAAAAGCTTCCTTACGTTCCTTTACTATCACTCTGTTATAATAATGAAGTAGTTAAAATATGTACCTCGGAAAAGCCTTAAGATGTGCATTTTAAAAAATATACAATCTTCACTTGAGGAGTTTAACATAACTCAAACGGCTGAATATGGTGATGCTTGGTCAAAACCTATACTGCACAAAATACTTCCATTAGAAAGGATGGATAAAATATACCAGCTTCAGTCCACAGAGATTTTTAATATATGAACAGACCTCTCTAAGTACATGTTTAGACAAATTATCAGAGTACGGCCTTGTGGTTAAATAATATTTAATTACAAACACTCTGAGAGGATCATACCATTCCTTACATTCCGCGCACTACACTAAATACATGGAGCAAACACACTTGTCCCGAGATCCATGGTGGCGGTCAGAATTTTTGTCCCTGTGTATCTGGGTCCGTATAGTGTCTTTACTTGAAATGTACGAAATGAGATCAATGCTGTGTCATGACAATGACAGAGGAGCATGAATTATTTTGGATTCCTGGTTCTCAAGAACAGAATTTAATTGCTGTGCTTAGGAATAAAACAAACATTGCTAGAATATATCATATGGTACAACAAGTTAGAAACAATAGTTTCAGAAAATAGATGTGACACTGCAGTTTAAACTAAAAGACTTAAATCAAGACTAGGCACTTCACTTGACATGCTACAGCTACGTTACAGGCCTAAGATACAAGGCAGGGTTTGTTTCACACTATGCAAGTTGTCTTATTTCAGCAAAGAGAGACTGCAAAATACTTTTGTGAGCAATAAACTGACTTATTTTGAAGTAAAATCAGTGTTATGCTGATGACTTTTGTCCAAAGTCACCAATATAAAATATTAAACTATTATTTTTACTAGTAATTTCATTCTGTATTAAAAAACCCTCAATTTTTACTTTTATGCAAAATCTTAAAGCATTTATCGATTTATTTATCTATAGTTTTTATTTGTGTAAGACAAATTCAGAGAGAATAACCTACTTTCTCAACACTCTAATCTGCTTTTCATAGAAGAGTATCTTTGGAAATCCATTTGGATGAACAGGAAAACTAAATTAGCAGTAGCCATGAACAAACCTAGTAAGATTTTCCAAAATAGCTCCTAAGCAAACAGTTGTCATCCTGCCACTGCTTCTGTTTTCTTGTACCCAGAAGTTTGAAGTGACTTCAACCAACTGTAAGATATTGACTGCTTTATTTCAGGTCAATGTTTTTAGCAACAGCTGCTCCACTGTAAAACTTCTCATTTACTGGGAAGTACAAGGGGAAAAATTATAATAACGAAGGTGAGAATGACACTCTGGTACCTGAGAGCAGTTAAATGCAAAGGCAAATAGCCCAGCAGTGTCCCAGAGAAAGCAAATGATTTAACCACATGGCTGCCTACCTCATTACACAGAGAAATATAGTCTTGCAAGTTTTGCCTTCATCCTGTGCTGTGTGGAATAGCAAACCCCAGCATTTCATAGAACAGCTGTTACAGTGAATTTATGAAGTACATACTCTTCATCTTCCTCTGTACCTTCCCTCTTTTTTTCCCTTTGATCAGGCATCAGCAAAACAGGCATGACTGAATCTGTTTCCTACCTTTTCCATTACTTATTTATGTATGTCTGCTCTGGGGCTATACAAGATGGTGGGAGATGTGGGAAACATTTTGCACATCACTGTTGCAAGATAGTACTAGTATAAATGGCACTGATACAGCAAAGTATCTTCCCACAGGCACTAATTAAAAAGCAATAAGCTCACTTGAGAAGCGTTTGCTTCCATTTTTTTCCTTCAGTACTCCATGCACTGAAGTTTTTCTCCTTTCCTCCCTGATTACAACTACACATTAAAACTTGAGACAAAAGTAGGAGATAGAATTAAAAAAAAAAACAAAACAAAAACATAACCCAAATCTTCCTTGCTACTCTCTTGTGCATGCTTTTGTATAATGAGTTACAGCTAAAATTTTCTGACTAGAGAGCCTTATTTTTAGAAATCTGCCTTTGAAAGAGTGGCTTATTAACTGAAGCCTGGGTTCTGAAAACAGGCTTCTGACTTGACTACCAGTTTGTTTGTTATGAAATATCACTATTTGCATATTTTCTGCAAAATGTTACCTTCTTTAGTAGTTACCACATACCTGTCACTGCTAAGGACAAGTATTACAACATGTGCATAATTGTATATTCCTGTGTGAAAATATAAGGTTAGCCAGATTATATTCTGACACCAGAGTAAAAGCAAAATCAGTGCAAGTAAATGAAGATGGCTCACTCTGCCTGTAAATAAAATGCAAACAGCTAAGAGAGCAAAAACTGGGAACAAACAAATGAGACCTCAGAAGTCACCAATGGGGAAAGACAGGAATGGGAGAAGGAAAGGAGAAGTTAAGGCATTTCACTTTTACTTACGCCTATCAGCAGACATTCCTTTATTTCCTGCAATTCCTAATTGTCTGTTGTCTCTTTGCTTATACACCTGATCACTAAATAAATATGTCAAATAAAGAAACTTCGGTACAATTCTTTGGGCTTAAATAGGGAGCAAAACAGGTTTTAACACTGAGGAACCAAGGACTCACTCCTTGCTTTCCGGCTGAAGGACATAGGTGAAGAGTCTAAGCCTAAGGACTGAGTCAACCTGTAACTCTACTTACCGTAAGTCTGTAAGTCTCTTTGGTCTCCATCTCTCTGAGATAATGTAACTGAATTCAATAAAGTGCATTTAATTAATTGATTAACTTTTAATTGAGGCTTTAAACAGGAAAGAACTGCCTGCTCATCCTGTGTAATGGGATGCTGAAGTTCCTACTCAGTTTTTCATAAAAAATAGGCTTTATTCCTATAGTAGACCTGTAGATGTAAGAACATCAAACCTCTAAAAGGGCTATGTTAGGTACTAGTAGAAGTTTAGACAGAGCAAACTGGTGTTCATCAGGGCCTACAAACACACCAGAGAAGTGGCGTCAGTTGGCCAGTACTGAGCTCCTGATCTTCTGTCTATGAGGTCCAAAAAAGCAAGTTTAAAGCCCACTTCAGTTTATTTACAGGTCTACAGTCAATCTACTACAGTCTGCAATGAAGAAGTGTACAGGTGTGGTTAAGGTTTGTCTCCCTCATCCCACAATGGATTTCAATATTTGAATTTATGTCTTTCCTTACCCATGTATACTTCTTATATTCACACCCAGAGTATAAAACATTTTCCTTTAGAAAGAAAAATACTGTGCAAATGAAAAGACTACAGTGCCTATCAAGAATTCCCCTCTTATCTCACTGAGAAAGAAAAAAGAATCTTCTTGGATAAATACACAGATTCTCCCCATAAGTCCTAAATCATGAACAGGGGAAATAAAATTTCTGGTGGGGTGAAGAGCAGAAGTGGTAATAGAGAAAGAAGTTACTTTGGCATTATGGTATCTTATCTGTTGAAGGAGACCACATGTTCTGAAAGTGATATGCTTGGTCTTGGGGCAGGAGGAGAATGAAAATAATTACAATACCATTAAGAGATGTACTTTACATTGGGATTTACAGCATCTTTATAAAATGTTTAACAGATGACCCTTCAGCACCAAGGTTGGTGTGTCACAGGGGTTAGGAAGCTCTGCTGTAACCACCAGTGGATAGGATGAAGTTCTGCTCTGTTCTATAATTCATAAGGACCATCTCACTGGCAAACAACAGGATAGAAAATTAAAATGAATCCCCAAATTCAAGTGCAGACACTTGGTGACAGGAATCTAAATTGAGGAAACTAAATTACCATTTTTGTTAATCTCTTGGCATAGTTATTGAGAGATTTACTTTTCTCACAAGAGGAAATTTCAATTCCATCCTTGCTACTGGCATCTGAACTGAAAACACTTGTGTATCAAAAAGGTCAATTTAACAAACGGGATCTTCTCATTAACCAGTCCACATAAGATTTATGTTACAGCAGTCCCAGAAGTACTAGTCTGTAGTTTGGGTCTTTGATATAGTGCTGAGTAACTGCTGCAGCAAATATTATTATTTTCTAAACACTATTACAAAGATAGAAAATCATGATGGAAAGTTTCTACCACAATACAAAGGCAGGAAAGGTTTACTTCCGCCATAAAAATCTCCAAAAGTGATGAAAAGGAGTGTAAAACTTTTAAAGATTAATTTTTCACAGAGATTTAATTTTCCCATCACTTTTATGGGTGGGGGTTAAGTATAAGTTAAGTCAAGTATTATAAGTCTAAAAGTTTTACTTTAATGTGAAACAGTTATAAGGGACAGAGAATAAACCACCTGTTTTTTATGAACTTTCAAAGTCTATAAGATATATATAGATACTATGCTTGGTTACTAAACAATAGAATGAATGTATTACCCTAATATTTTTACAGCGTGAAGTTAATTAACCACGAAGAAATACAGTATATTGATGAATACATAAAAAGACCCTGTCTACAATAACACTGTGATTTTCAAACCTTGAGTAGGCATAATATAATGTAAAAATAAAGAGAGAATTGCATTCTTGTTTCTTATACAACACCCCTGTTAACAGTTTGTGAGTCTCTGTGTGTCAGCCAGGCATCGCACACAGAGATCAGTGCCTGAGGAGAGTCTCAGTGGGATTTCCTGCAAAGTTACACTGCATGGATGTTGTTGTTTACTTGATTTTACACTATACTGAAACAAGATTGGAACTGTAAAATAACACAGTTGAAGCCAAGTAAAGTGGTGCTTAAAATTCAATTTATTTATCAGTTGCTATTTGTTCAAAAGAGACCAATGATTCTCTCCGTTTATTCCCAAACTGAAATTTTATTTTGATGTAGACGTGCCGCTGGTAGTAACAAATGGAGAGTCCTCTTCCCTCATGATTCCCATTTGAAAGGTATGTTACACACCTAAGCAAAACTATCCCCTGTCCTCTCTCAAAAAGTCCTCATCTGTGTCTGCATTATCCCTCCTCTCCTGAGTCTTGTTTGCAAAGTGAGAGTAGGACGATAACCAAGGAGTTGCTACAGACAGTCATGTCCTTCTTCACTTCATATGGAGACCTATTGCCAGTAAATTTGTCAAAATTTTAGCAGTATAGTTGAGGTTTGACATAAGGTTGTGATGGGCCACAAAATAATTTCTTTTTTCACTTATGGTCTTCCAATTTTGTATAAATATGAGATACCTTGTTAATAGGTGTGTTGCATTCTGCTGAGTTATAGCTGTGTATGAAGGAGGTAGAAAAAGTATTATCATTTAATCTTAAATGTAAAGGTAAACTTAGAGATTTCACCTCATATCTTTCAAGGACAAAGATATTAACTGAGTCAAATACCAAGAAACAGATATAGATTCCATAACATATCACAGCTATTGACAATAAAACATATTAAATATTTCGTAACAGCAAGAATTAATAAAATTAATCCTTTCTCCTTTCCTTTTCCCACTTCATTCTACTATATTTTGTTTTCAGGAGTCTAACTAGGGCTTTTACATCATCCCACTAGATTTTGCAACCATATGGTCAAATGGAGAACATAGTGACTAAGCGGTAGTCTTCTAGCCTCAACAATCTGCATTTGAAAAGGAGCAGATCCATATGTTTTTCTCCTTCTCTTTCTATCTCTCTCTTATTTTTCTTTTTTTTTGTCCTTTTTTATTTTTGTGTGTCCTGTACCAGTTGCTACAAAACTTGTCCTTTTTTTTGCATAAGACACAGGATTTGCAGGAGCACTTTGTACTCAGAGACAGTTTAAATTCCTGACAATACAGGAAGCTTAGAGTTTGCTCATTAAAAAGAGCCTTTCCCAGAAGCTAATCTACTTCCTTAGATTTTACCAGCAGCTTTTGGATTTAAATATAATTGGGGAACATTTATGTATAATTAAAGCACATACAGACAGGTATGTCTAAAGCAAATTGTTTTCTAAGTGAGATGCCTCTATTTACTGTAAACTAGTGCCAAGGTTGTTGCAGCTTAATTCCTTACAGGTCTACTTTCTGAATTGCCAAGACTCATTAACAGTCAGTATTAATGGCATGAAGGTTTTTGATCTTTTCTTTATCATTAACCTCTACATCACTTAAAATACTGGCATAGACCAGATTCTGGACCAGTTGTTTTTAGGTGAAATCTTCTTTCTTCAGTTGAAAGACTAATAAATACAGTATCTACCATTGTATGCATTTAGTCATTTTATACATACTCCATATGTATGTGCTTTGCACAGAAAATCCTTGTTGCAAGATAAAAACGCCAGATAAGAGGTGAGGCTGCTCATGGAATATGCTCTAATAAATGAAGTGCCTCACTCCTATTATGCTTGATCATATTCAGTTTTAATCAGTACTTGACTATTTAGAGATGAATCTTTAAAGAAGAGGGAGAATAGAGTGTTCAGTTACATTTATTCTCACTTGTGTACTGTTTATGGGTCTCACATAACCTTATTACTGTTAAGGGAGTAAAATCAGGCACTGATTTGGCTCACTAGCCACAGTAGCCCTTCTTTTTTGAGAGAAACCCCCAATTCAATTTCTCGCTGGAATGGATTTCTCACAAATAAGGATAATCCTTCATTTAGTGTTTACACACTTGGTTACCTCTTAGCATTCCTGCCTGTCATATCAAGTTTTAAAATTTTATTGAAAATTGCCAGAATTCATTTATGCATTAGTTGGTTTTATTATAGTTATGGACGAGCTGGCATTCAACAAATTTTGCATTAGGAAGTAATAGTCACGATTTTATCAGAATATAACAGGACCCATACCAAATTTTGCTTCATTTTCTTGTGACATGTTACTGTCCATGCATGTCCAACATATGCAGCCAGCACAAAATGAGTATCCGTACCAGCAAAATGGAAACTATTTTCACTCTCCCACCTTCTTTCTCCCCTTGCCACCTAAGACAGACAAAAACCACTCAGGCCCCCTAATTTATTTTATCAGGGAACACAGGGCAAAATTGATTGTATCTAACCATGTCACCTCCCTGAAGGATACAGGAAGACCTTGCTCACTACACAGTTAGGGTTCAAATAAGAAAGCTACAAAGAGCCAATTCTCTTCAATGGAATATACAAATTGAAATATGATAGAAAGAAGTAAAAGCAGAAGAGTCAAACTGAAGGAAACTTTTTCCAGCAGAGTACTAACATTTTAAATTAAATGACAAAATTTGTAGAGGTACAAGAACCTTAATGTAGCAATTTTGTTCTAGTTGAAGTTAATAAAGCCTATGAATTCCATTTTCCTCTTTAAACTACTGTTTTGCCAAAATGCCAAAGTCAGCAATCTTAGCCCTCATCACTGGGCCTGAATTTCAGGAAGCAGCTTCTTAAATCAGCAAAAAAAAGCAGCACTGAGACAAAAGGAAACAGAGAACCAAAGAGGTAACTTGCTGGTTCTCTGTGATCAGAGTTCAGCCTAGAATCTGAACTGCCCCATCCTGCATTCTCTTAATTGGGTTGGCCACAGGGATAGGATGAAATCAAGTCTACCACATGATGACATCAACAGAATAATTATGAATACACATTAAAGAATTAATGTCATGAGGCCAAGACTTGTAGGGAAATTAAGAGAAAAATGAAAAAAAAAAAAAATTTTCTTTGACACTGTTCCAAACCAGGGACTGAGGCAACATGAGTTTATTTTTAAAATCCATCCTCAGTAAATAAATCCGTTCAGCACCATCAAGAATTGATGGTATTTTATGACATGGTCTTATACAAAGAAACCCCACTGTCTATGACACCACATAATAAATACATTGCCTAATATGCAAGCAAAAAAAAAAGTGAAAGAAAACAAATAAAACTACTGCATAGGAAAGCAGTCTTGCTTCCATAAGTTAGTATTGTGTTTTTTGTTTTCCCTTTAAAGAATATTTAAAGAATTTTTAGTACTGTACAAAACCACAGAGCATTCTTTCCTATTAGTCCAGAATTAAAAACAACCCTCAGTTAGCAACCTTACAATTGACTGAACTAATTTACATCCTATAGGACAGGAGATGCGTATATAAACTGTTTACTCTGATGGCACCTGATTGCAATACTTTAAACCCATTTTTCTTTTCACCAAAAGTACTGTTACACTTCACTCAGGAAGAAGACTCCATCTGGTCACTTGATGTCAATGGAAAGGTCCATGAGGCTCAAGACTCATGCAAGTAACGAGAAAGCCTTTCAGTCTGGTGATTGTTTTTTACAAAATTTTATGAAATTATTTCTAATCACATATGGAAGGAGCTTGGAAGTTTTGGACCCAAGCTAAAGCACGTATAACTACAGATTCAGAAGAGATTGCATATTAAAACAAAATTATTCTCCCATTCTTAAGTACCACTTAAAACACCAGGAAAACCTTGGGTTAAACACATTGCTGCCTATTTGTCCACGTTTGTTAGTTCAAAATAAGAAAGCAATTAGACCCGACTGAAATGAAAAACCTAACTTCAGGGGAATTAATTTTCTCCATCTGAAACTAAATTTTTCAACTCAAGCAATTCAAAATGCACATAGTATGAACACCCAGAAAGAACATGTTGCTCAGATGAGGACAGTGTAGAATAGTACATCCTCTTAGACACACAGGTCGTAGTGTATGAGCAGACAGGCAATCTGCAACCTGAGCGAGGACTAACACACTTCGGGAAAATATTTTTTTTATGTTTTGAGAATCCAGCATCTATACTGGTAACAGACAAATAACACCATATTTAGTTATTTTTTCAAAGTTACAAACATTACTCTGCAACACTCCTGAGTCGGGATGAGGCAGCAGTGTTTTCATCTGGCAGGATATGTGCAGAGCTAAGCAGAACAAAGCCAGCAAAAATATCTCTTGGTGCTCTTTACAGGAACCTGAGGCATCAGCTAAAATGCACTGTCTTACTCCAGAAAAGGTAACTTCAGCCAAATGAACTTTTTTGACTGCACATACAGCAATAAGGGCACGTAGAACGTACTGATTCTAATTATTAAAGCCGGAATTCAACATTTTCTTAAAAAAGCGATAAAATCTAGAACTTGGGGGTGTACAGACAGATTCAAAACTCTGAAGTGCTTCCACCATCAGATCATGAACAGCTGATGTGCACATGCAGATCAAATATAAGTAAATATACCACTGATACTCTCTTCACTCATCTTTTATGACACTGTGCAAATAAAGCCTAGAAAATTTACAGGGTTCAATGTCACATATATATTTGTATAGTTATTTTTAAAACAGGAATCGAATTCCTAAGAGAATCAAGTTCTTAGAAGCATTTATGATATTTCAAAACTATCCCAAAACAAATACAACCCCCTTCTATATTCCGGATATATCACTAAACTCTTTTTTCTTGCATGAAGTAGCAAGCTTTAAACATTTGCAGTTACTACAGGGAATCAAGGATGTTTTGATTTGTCCAGTTGGTTACAGCAAAAGACTTAAATAAGCACTAAGAATTTATTTGTGGATTGTTAACTAGTCATCACCCCCAAGAAGGGGAAAATCTTCATTAGAACACCGCATACCTCTGCCAAGAAGTTAAATCAATATAACTACCCTGGTTGTGGCTCCATCATGTTACAGATGTTTTATAGTAATGAAGCTCTGAGGAAAGGTTTAACGAATTTGACCTTAATACCTTCAGATCACAAATCTATCCAAACAAGTTTAATCAAAATAATTTAAAATTAGCTGGTTTTTTTTAGTTAGAGAAGTCCGAGTTTTACTTGCGTAGTATTTAAGTACCCTAAACCTTTCTCATTGAGTAATTCAGTCTGAAACTAGGAAAAACCACGCAAACTGAGACATTCCAAATGTAAAGATTTGGAATGATTTCTTCCACAGTGAGTTAGAATACATACCTGTTTATAGTTCTTTTGGGGTAAACAGTCCCTTTACTATGTTTTAAATTAACCACTAAAAATTACCAGTAACTTTAATAATATTAATAATCATCATCATTGTTATTATTACAATGATTATTATTGTTATTATTATGAAGAAAGTACATCAGCTTCTTAATGGAGATGAAGATACACTTGTAAGAAAATAGTTTGACATTTGCTACTTCTGCTACTACAATACCTTCAGTAAATAAACTTATTTTTTCCTCCTGAGTGAGCTGGTGCCTTAGATATTCCAGCATTTTAAAAACTAGGATGAAAATTATTGACCCTTTAGATTTGCTTAATATTCATCATTATGAAAAATGCTGAAATAATGTTGTGTGAGCATGATCTCTTTGTACCCATAGCTATCTAAGGAATAATACTGGGTAGACAGAAGTTTGGTTGTGCTTTAATAAAGAAAGCAAAATAGGAGAGTTATGCACAGGGACTTCTGAACCTCAGTGGCAGCTGCCATATTTAAAAAAAAAGCCCCACTGTCATGTGCCATGAATTGTTTGTATTGTAATACATTCCAGCAACACATCCACAGCAGATTTTGGTTTTATTGAGTAGAAAAGGGGATCCAGGGGAGATCAAGAAGGATTTACTTACATATGCAACTATGGCTGTAATGTCAAGAATGCAGATGAATATACACTCCTTTCAACATGAAAGGCTAAGAAACTTTAGAAAGACGGCCCTTCTTTGTGAGAGGAGGAGTTACAGAGGAGAGAAGGCCATCTTTGTATGTAGTTAAGACAATGACAGCAGTGCTGCCAATACATAATATCTAACTTTTCACTTCCCTGGTGAACAATACATGTTTGTGGGTGCAATATGCAATAGAGGGAAAGAGTGTTCTCCCTCTCATTACATTACTGCCACCAAGAAGAGGGGGCCCCAAATTGGCCCGCAAACTAAAGATGAATAAGGCTTACTTATCACATCTGTTAGTACTCCCTTTTCTTCCCCCAAAAGGTATACATCTAAACAAAAAGACATAACAACAATAATAGAAATAGCACAAGACCTATAAGAGGGAAAAAGTTTAAAGTCCACATCTGATCTACATATATACATTCAGACAATGTACAACATTACATGAAAAAAAATCAAAAGCAACTAATATTTTTGACAAAAGTTGTACTCTGAGCATAGTATTTTTTACTAGTCCCTGGCCTTTCATGATATACTGAAATAGACTTTAGGGTGATCTCACCTTTTTGTATAAATATGTGAAGGGAGAATGTAAAGAAGACAGAGCCAGTCTCTTTTCAGAGGTGTCTAGTCACAGGACCAGAGGCAATGAGCACAAACTGAAATACAGGAGGTGCTGCCTGAGCATAATGACCCACTGTTGTACTGTGAGAGTGCTGGCACACATTGAAGAGAGAGGCTGTGGAGTCTCTGTCTTTGGAGATATTCAGAAGGACATGGTCCTGGGCAACTGGTTCCAAGTGGCCCTGCTTGAGCAGGGAGGGTTGGACCAGATGACCTTCAGAACTCCCTTCCAACCTCAGCCATTCTGTCCGTCTGTGCTTCCTGATATCACAGCAACTGCAAGGACAAGATAGACTAAACACCATCTGTATTACTAGGCATAAATCTATCCTCTCTGGAAAAAGGGTTTATTAGACATTTGATTCAGAAACTCATGTGAAAGTCTTATCTGAAAGAAAATTTGGTAACTGTTTTTCTTTTCATTTATGACTGTTGCCACCCAGGCTGGAGAAACTCACTCTAGGCTTCACATTAAAAGGCAGTTTTATTTCACAGCATGACTTGAAGCAGTACATAATCCTGAAGTCATTTTCCCTCTTTCCAGTGGTATTTTTTTCTAGCTTTTAAGACACTTTATAATGTGTAAGCTCACTGAAAACACATACTGCAATATTATAAATCATGCATAGATATCTCACAGTTTCTAATAGAATTAGGAGTTAAAATATACTTTCTTATCCTATTAAAATAAAAGAACTTACATTATATTTTCAACATAGAGGCAAAACTCTTTCCTTAGCCAAGTTTATTTTGCATGAAAGAAATGCTTTTCCTGTCTTTCGAAATAGATGAGATTTTCTTTTTCATAAATCAAGTATGTGTTTTCATTTACTGTATATTACAATTTCTGTCCAATATAATGAAATTTTTCTTAAGCGATATTTAAAAATAAAAGAAAGAGGTAGATAAAAGCCTGACTAAAACCGTGTCAAGTCTTATGAATCCTCCCAACTGTTCTCTTCAGATGGAGTTGGGTATTTTGGAAGCTATCCCCGATGGCATTGTCACTATATGAGACAGGTGCAAGAGTGAGGCTGTCCTTTGAGAGGTTGAGAGTGAAGTGAGACTTCGAGCCAAAGACAGAAATGGAGAAGAAAGAATAAAAATGGTTATAAAATAATAATTTGCAGTCACCCAATGTTGAGCTTTCTTATTTCTGTAAGTGCCACAGTATCTTAAACAGGCCCCAGTAATATTTGTTGGAGCAGCCTCCCTAGGGTGCATCTGGATTTGGCAAAATCTAACATATCATCAAAGAAAACAGACTTTTATAGACATGTAACCAATATCTTGGTTTTTTTTCTGATAACCATGTTATTAAAAGCAATGAAGACACTTGACGAGCAATGACAAAATCAGATCTGCAGATGCCCTGAGATCATCCTTAGGAAAGTTCCACCAGGAATTCCAAGTTCGGAGTCAGCTCAGCACTAAATTTATTTAACGCTGACACTGTGTACCAAGTCACGCAAGAAATGTGAGAACAATAAGGAAGAGTGGATGACACAAATTTCTTATGTGGATGACACCTGTGGAACTACAGTAAAAATACCAAAACTATTGGCCTCCTTGATCAGGCCGATTAGTTATAGATTCTCCATTGCTGTGATGGAAATATATTTCTTTTTTGAAACAGATTTTGGTATTGGAAACTGCTCAAACTAGCTAATGGATATGACAGATAAAGGTTTTTTATCTACTTTAGCATGGACTTGGGCATGAACTACAAATCCCATTAGGAGACAAGGCTTACTATCAAAGTATAATTCTGCACTAAGTGTCTCAGCAGTTCATATTCAGCATCCCTGTTACCATGGGATCACTTCATAAGAGAAATGAGTGCACAAAAGAGTACATTTCCCTGTGCAGCAGGCACGGAGAAGATCAAAATATTCCTGATTTCTCTCTGAAATGCTGGCACAGCTGGGCTTGGCCTACACAACAGAAAAATGCATCTATATTTAAGATGTTTGCCCCCTTCTCAAAAAATATTGGTTCATTAGGAAAAAATATTAGGCTTACAATTAAGCATGCTGACTTAATATAACTAATGCAGAAGGATTTCCTGATTCTGTGGAAACCCTGGGAAAAGTTGTTCCAAGAGTTTATTTTCTCTGGCCTAGTCTTCTCAAGGCAGCATTAACATCAGTGCCCAGTGGTGGCAATTTAGATGCCAGAATTGAGGCATTTTCCATTATTTATGCAGAAAGAAGCACATATATTGAATACATGTAATTTCCTGTAAATACTACTTCTGTCAGCCGAACGAAGGGAAATTAAGCTCTTTTTGTACTAACACATTCATTTGCAGGAACCCAACAATAAATGGTTGTTTCACGTTTGTTTGACCGAGGACTCACACATTACAATGGTAACTTTCTTATGCACAGTATTCCATATAGAAGCATTTTAACACATCGTGTTTTTCATGTGTAAGCTGTAATATATATCAAAAACATTTGTATCCTCCCAGAACACATGCAATTTTGGAGAGACAAATACCTACATTACTCATTCTTAAAAACTCAATCACGTTTTTAATATCTCCCCAGCCTGTAAATGAGATCACACTTTTTCACATACACTTCAATGGCTGTTTATTTTGCAGTTTAGCTTTAAAGGACAAATTGATATTTTGTAATCTTTTTGCCATATTACCCCAGTACTGTAACTAGAAGAGGAGAGAAGCTGACTCAGCAGCAGTAAGGACTACATAATTTCAGAGGTGTTACTTGTCCCTTTTTCTTTCAATCAGCCTTACTCTGAAGCAGTGAGCAGTAATTCTTTCCTTTCTCTGTCACTGAGGGAGGACACAAGTAATTAATTCCAGGAAAAAATGTGACCTGAAATGAGTAGTGGTGAGAAGTTATGCACTGTGGAATGGAGTTTTCCAATGATATATTAAAAAAAAGAAAGATTGGACGTAAACTGCCTTTTTATTTTATATTATTGTAAAATCTCTGCTAAGTTTATATTCATCAAAAAGAAAACACCCTATTTAAATGGAGCTAGGAAGTAAGAACTCAAAGCAAATGACTGTGTTACAGATCTTTCTCCTCCTAGAAAACATGAAAGTATCATATTCCAAATTCTGTACTATCACCTATTAGGAAAGACCACTTACACCATTTATGACCTGTTATTTATCAGTCACTGAAAGGCACTCAGAAGAGTCATATGCAAAACTCTGATGTACCATACAGCCTATGCTGACAAACCACCCAAATCACAAACCTTTCATGGTTCCAGAGAAACAAAATTCAGCAAATGTCCATTTCTTTGTTAGGTTTTAGATGAAAAACAATAGATGTAAGCAACATCCTTAATATGACAAACGATGGAGGAGCAGTTCTGTGGCAGAGACAGTTTAACAAAACCTGTGAAGTCTGGAGGCTCCTCTGGAGCACAGGGGGCAGGGACAGCAATGGGACAGTACGCACCAGATGGACTGTAAGTGTCAGAAACTAAAGCTCATCTCACCTGCAGGGAATTAAATCAGATCTGAATATAACTCCCTGTCGCTGTTGAGCCGATGTTGAAACAAGAAGCACTCGAGAGATTTTCCAAGAAGAGAAGGTAATTCTTTATTTATTACAGCTTTTATATACAAAATGACCGCTCACTGAGATTGGCCACAGCCATCTGCCCCCTAGGGCTGATTGGACGGAACTCTGACTGTCTGTTTTGAAAACAATTCAGCCAAAACATGAGCTTATCTTTATATTTCCCATGGGAAGCAGACTTGTGCTGTCACAACTCTCTGTGTCTGAAAAGACCTGACATAATGATGTGAACACTTACAAAGTATAGAGGAGCTATGACAAACTCCTTTGGTGCTTGTGCTGGATGATATACTCAAAATTCAGTACTAACTACCAAGGACACAAGAAGAATGACCAAGCAGTGATGAGCCGCACACTAGAAATGGCCTCACCATAGCACCTGTGCCTGAGTAGGGAGGCCCAAAATCTACTGACTGCACTTCAATCCAGACTCTTACTCTGGTTGAATTCTGAATTATGACAGATACTAAATCAAATGTTCCCGTCTTTTTTTACCAGGAGTTCACACAGAGTCAGTTACATTGGAAAAGCGTGGGTTTGTACGTAGCCTGGTGCATATCAGTTTGCAGAATCAGGCCTTCCATTCACAGATACACATTTTCATTTTCAGTAGAGAACTAACACTGTGAATGTTAACACTCTTATAGCACCAAAAGAAGGACTGCAAATGTGACTGCTATAATCAGACCCTCTTTTTGTGGGTTTTTGTTTGTTTATTTTGAGTTTTCTGTTTCTTTGTTGTTTGATTTGTTGTCTTTTTTTATTTTTTTCTGGAAAGAAGTATACTCTATCTATCTGAATCATGGCTACTAAAGTTTTCAAACGATACGAAAAAGCTTACTGGTAGGCTTGTAGGTGGCCTATACAAGACTCCCACACTACAATCTTTACAGATATCCCTTGTCCTTGATTAATTAGAGAAACTGGGAGATGTGATATTTTTACAGTGACTGATGTTTTCTTATAATTAAATTGACCTGCATATATCTCCCAAAATATATCAGGTCATGAAATTTTTGTAAAGTGCCAGGTAAGTGCCAGCTGGAAAATTACAAATTTAATATTTAGATGGATGTCCTCAGTAAAAATAAAAACAGTGGGCTCTTTAATTTCATAGAAAAATCGTATCATAAATCTACTCTGAGCATCGTATATTAAAATAATGCTATGCAAATAGGCATGACTGCTAAATATGGTTATAGAATAAGACTACTTAAATGAATAAGTAATATTTTAAATGTCAGTCAACACCCCATGAAAAAAGAAAGCTCAATTTAATTAGGCTGGTCATTTGTAGCTTAGGTAGTCAAAGGATTAGCATGTAGAGTAAGCGAAGGCTGCACAAAGCTTTGTGCAGGTTTTACACAGGTATTCACTTTCATCTCAATAAAAGATTTAGTGTAACAAATGCTGGTTTACAGGGTGCTTTGGTGCTTATGTCACAAAAGAGCTTCTCAAGAAACTTGCTGTGTTGCCACGTAAAGGTCAGGCACAGTTTACCAAGACTGTGGGGAAAAAAGAGATCTAAAAAAAAGTCGTTTTGCTGACAGATCTGTAGTATAGTGGTGCTGACAATTTTTTTAGTTTGTTTATGTCAACCTTATTTTTACTAATTTCTCCATAAAAGGAGAATAACTATAGCACCAGTAGAGATAATATCTATTAGTGGTACAGCCCAATGGGATTGCAGGGGAAAGATAGAGGGTTTGGGGTAATATACTAACTTGAACTTTTTTTAACCTCTTCAACAGACTTTGCCTACTGTAGACTGCAATACATTGAAGAAAGCAGGGCAATGACAACTCACTTGCTGTGAGAGCCACACTTTTGCCTGGCCTTAACACAGACAGGTCTCTACACAGTAAGAAATAAGTCTTAGTACATATCAGAAGCCACCCCGTCAAGAATTATTTTCTGTTTCCTTGGAAGGTGAACCAGAAAAGAAGGTTGGGCAGGCACATGCAAAATCTGCACCTACTCTTTATAACCACAGGACTGAGGTAGACGCTGTGTATTTATAAAACAAACTGACTGTTGCATCGCACATTCATGACATTGAGAGTGCCCATATTGCAAAAACTCTACTTTGGAAGCCCAGAGGACTGCTAGCCCAAACTGCAGGAACAGCATGCTCACTGTTCCTAACTACTGTGCTCTGCTTCAATTCAAGAGGAAAAGAATGATAACAGATTTTCTTTTTTTTTGGGAGAAAGTAACAAGAATCTTAAGTGCAAATTATTTTCACAGCCAAGCATTTTTTGAAAACTAAAACAGAATAAAATTATCATTTTAAGAGCTCCAGAAGATATCTCCCTTTCCTCTTTTGTACTTCCATGCTGAAGTACGTTCTCAAATCTTCTGAAAGCTGGGATTTTTGAATCAACCTTGAAAATTGGAACAGCTTCCACTACAAGTGTCCAAATACTTTCTTTTCATATGTACTGTAAAATATGCTAATAGAAAAAAAGAAGCAGCCGTAATCTGCTCATTCAACTGAATTTATCCTCCTGCGTATATTTATTGTGTCATTGACCCCATATTTGCCAAAAGAATGTAGGCCTGCATACATTCCAGGCAACCAGAACTTTTTTATAGGCATACCATACCGAAACATTTTATAATAATAGCATTTCTACCATGGGGTTATGAGGAATTCCTGGGAGACAATACAGGGTTGGTGTTTTTTGGGGGGTTTTTTAAGTCTCCAAAACAAAGAACAATGTTTAGTAGATACTGTAAGAGCTGAAAAGTTTGGAAATGTAATTAGGTTTATTTAATACAAGGAATGCAGTGATCCCAAATCAAACAGCAGAGACTTGAAAGTCATCATTTCCAAAAGTGGACATGCTGAAGGAAGACACTGAATCTAGTAAAGGACTCATATTGTGTGATGTCCATGGAATCCACAAGATTCAGACTCATCTAGTGATAACAGCAATGCCTTTCAGCATCAATGACTTCATGTATTCAAGCTGAATACAACATTGTCTGTGTTTTTATCCATCCTACCATTGGAAATATACATTAACGGTGTCTTCTCTTCTGCGTTGATTTATATGTGATTCATATAAATTATGATGAGCCTATAGTGATTAGCCTATACTAATCACCAACATTTAAATACAAATTTCAAGAGATTAGATGTGGATAAGCATGGTACGGTTTAGTCTTTTCAAGGAGAATATAGGACCTGGGTTTTTAATTGCTATTTTTTTTACAGTGCTACTACATGTGAAGATATTGAAGCAAAGTGCAAAGAACACAAAAACGAAACTTTAAACCACAGCAAAAGACAAATTTAAACATTTGCACATGGGTTAAATATGAAAATTCCTTCCCCAAGCTATAGTATTGTATGGCTCAGTCTTCTTCAAGATCTAAGCCTCTCACATAACAAACTTGGTTGAAACACACTGATTTAGGAGAGAGGAAGGACTCTCACTCAACAGTAACATAACCAGTGAAATTTAGCAGTACTCAGACAAAAAAAAAACCAACCCCTCAAAACTTTACACTACTGCACATTCAAGTCATTCCCCAACACTCTCTCATTTTAGGGTGCAAACCAAGCTTGAGAGATCTCTTACTAGTTTTCTGTCCAAGAACAATAACTTTCCCTTGACTTTACATGCTGCAACTGGAGTGATTAATATTCTCAACTACACATCAACTCAAAACCTTCTGGCCTCAGCCCATAATGGTCACAACCTAGATGTGAATTCAGGTCTTTCTGTAGCCTCTACAACAGCTCCAAGCTTTGAATAAACATTTATCATCCCATCTTTTTAGCACACATGCAGTTGTATAAATTGTGCATATAACTAGGTTAATCATTAGTCCTTAAAATAAAGAGCTAATTATATCTTTCCAGGACTGCAGCTCTAGTCTGCACCATGTTCCTTGTATATGCTCCAAATAACATAAATGAGTGAAATTTTCAAAACCCTTTTAATTACTCTTCTCAGCTATAAACAGCAAGAAAAAAAAAAAAGTAGGACTACATATATACATAGCCATATGTATGCAAATAGAAGAGACTAGATATATCATCTCCATATACCCCAAAACCTTGAAACAAATCCAAAAAAGCTTACCCTTGCCAACGTCAGGGTTCCTTGTTTACACACACTGCAGCGGACCCTCAGTTTCCCAGGCTTCACAGCTTGGCAGAAATTTTTGCAAAAAACATAAAAACTGTTGTAACTTGCTGCACCTGTCAAGAGGAAAAACAAACAAACAGAAAACAACCACTTTTGATGCATACTGAAAATAGTAGTAAACTGTCATGAAAGCTTTCCATTTGACTCTGTAAGTGATAAGTAAAATAATTTTAAGTTCTGAAGACAGCTTTGTGATCATCTTATCTTGCCTGGTCTAGTTCCTAACACCTTCCAATAACTCCTGCTTCTTGATCAATAAGTACAGGTGAACTACACTATCAGTCTTTGAAAATGCATTCAGAGCTTATCACTGAGGAGGACCAACTGAAATCCTTGGCAAGTGATGTGTGAGATTAATTACCCCAGCCCTCCATAATTTGCATCTCACTTCTAGTTTAAAATTGTCTAGCTGCAATTTTTATGAGGTAAAATGAAGTTTAAAAGATGAGTTTGACTGATACTACAAAAAGAAAACAAATATTTAATTTAGCAAATTTACTTCTGTTCATGGAAGACTGGAAGCCATTTCTTTATTCTTGCTGGCAGCCTTATAACTTAGCAAAGTTTGCAAACTGCTGCCAAGATATTAGGCCAAGTAAATTTTCAAGGAAAATGAAATGAAATGCATTCTGTTCTGTGAAACTATGGAACAGAATGTGATATGCAGAGAATTGTGAAAGCCCAGGGCAAAGCTAATGAATTTGATTTCACAGGCAATGCTGATCACTGTTTGGAGCGAAGCACTTTTTAGAACAGCTACGGCTATTCCTTACAAAGTGTTGGAATATCCCTGGCATAATTTTAATCCAGACTGGACAGCTTCAAGTTCAGAGACTCAAACTTATCATCAGAAGTTGAACTGAGACCAGAATAAACTTTTAAACAGAAAATTTTCAACAGCATGAGGAGATTTGTCCCATTAACAGTGGTGAACTTCAAAATCAGTACCAATCCTTAGAAATGAAAAGTTTTTCACTTTCTCCCTATTCTCTTATTTCTCCCTACATTCATCAGGAAAATATGTTTTATGTACATTGGAACCCTAGCACATTACCACAGTAAATATGACCTGGAATGATATTTTTAAACGTGGCTGACTTCCTGTATTTTTACCCATCCTTCACACAGTAAAGGGTCAGACACTGCGTTCCGTCAATGCAAAACACCTATCAATTGCATTTTATACCTCATCATGGCTGTCCTGACTTAAACGTGCTTGAATATAATATAAATGTAACTTGAATATAATTTGAGCTTCCAAAACTCAACCTCAGAGAACTGTATCATCCAAAAAATCTTCTTTTCTAAGAAAAAGTATGCAGATGTCTATAAAGAAGATGTACAACATTGAAAGAAGAAATTTTGTAACACTTTTGCAATTTTTCAGAAACACAAATTACATAAACTAATTTTAGTCAACTGATCTATCAAGTGTTTTCACTATGTTTCCTTGAAAAGTATTAACCACCACGGCAGAACATAAAGTATTACTTTAATCTTAACTTAAATCTAATTCAGTTTTTGTGGAAAAATGACACATACCTGTACATTCACACACTTACACACTCTTCATATGAATAATTGCAACTCAAAAGGCTGAGAGCACGCTTCTCAAATCAGTCTAAAATACATTTCTGGGATTAAAATAGCTAATTTAAAGAAAAAAAAGGCTTATACTGAACTATTTAATATATGGCACAATGTCGAGAGGTGAAACTTAACTAAATATGACAAAGTTTTAGACATCTGGATAGCTCTTCACTCATATTTTGCCAGAGGCTCTGATTACTGGAACTGAGAGCACATCTGGATTAGACTTGATTTGAGCTAAAATCTACAACAAAAATCTAAATTATGGTATTGCAAGGAGGACACCTGCAAGTGACTTAATTTTACTTTTGGCAGTTCCTCTATGCAGGATCAGCAGATCCATCAATAAGACTAAAGGTCAGTGCCTTTAGCACGATGCAAAAGCAATGCTACATGACTTAAGTAAGCAAGAATGCTATTGCTAGTAGAGGTCCACAATAAACAAGATGATTTCAGTCACTTATTCCTGACTTGGTCTCAAGAGCAGGAAGTGAAACCAGAGCCCGCTAGCTATTCTATTATCACCAGTCTTCTCCCATGTTTCCAGTTTTGTATATGGGCTGTCTAATGGGACTACTAAACCTCGTACATCTATTCAGGTGTATAGACACTTAACCTGAGTAGTTCTGCGGTGCCACCGCTCACTGTCCTAGCTCAGTGCTACACTCCAAAATGATTCCTGGCATGACTCTAATGAAACCCTTCCAGTTAAACAGAACCATCTTATTGAGTACATAAGCTCTTAGAGCATAAAATAATTTGTTAATTGGCTGATGCCTTTCCCGATCCAGTCCTCCACTCCCTGGTGTCTTGTGTCACTATCTCACATTTTATGCCAAAGATTAAAATTTATTTCAAGGATTAAAACACTTGAGGCAGGAATCATGCTTTCTGTCTGCTTTGTGTTCTAAGCTCATTCCATCTGGACCCAAAGATAAAAATATTTTATTGATAATAGTCTGCAAAATATTCACAGGATAGTATGGCATAAATCAGCATGACTGAATACTGCAGTAAAAAATAGTAGTCATAGGAGAGGCCTAAAATGAGACATATTGCTGATTTACTACAGAGGATAAATCTTATGCATTAGCCTGATATTTGCTCTGTGCAAAAATAGACTACATTAGCTCAATATTCATTTTTCTTAGCACTTTCAATTTTGTTTTCCATTTTCATGAATATAAAAAGTCCCCCCAAACACATTCCCTGTGCACAAATTTGAAACACAAGAAACAAATTTATAATATAATGGGTTGGAGCAGTTAAGCAGCACAGATCTATTCAGAGACACAGAATAACTTTAGAAATATCTGCTATAGCAAGGAAGCTGGAAAGGCACAACACAACAAGAGGAATGCACTGATTTTAGAGGGAATGTGTTAAATTGAGATTTTCAGCAACCCCTTCACCATTTTATGTAGATGTGCTGAAGACATTCTCACAAAGTGCAGTTACATCACTAGGTGGATGGCCCGAACGGCATCACCAGGCAAAACAAAAACTTAATTAAAAATGCAAATGTTGAAAGTCAGCTTAGAGTACAACACTGATGGCCAACATTGAGCTCTTTACTGACTTGTTCATGTCACTGACCATATTAGAATGGCCCTTGGCTGAGACTGCATCATCTTGGACCTCTTTTCAAAGAGAAACTGAAAGACACAGGAACAAGGAAGTCTGTCTTATGCACCAGCTCAGATGTATAAATAATAACAAAGAATGTAATTATGGCACAGTGCCAGTAATCACTAAAATTGCTGCAGAATCAACCATATAGTAAGTGTATCAGACACACACTTTTTGGGTGTATAACTTTACAAACTTCTATGAGAATTCAGAAAAAAAAATCCTTATTTTGCAGTTTTCACTTCCAAATATTACCATATAAATCCATTTATTATAGGCTAGTTTTAGGAAAATGCTTGATGGTTTTCTCTATGGAGTTAATTTAATTATGTTGCCTTTACAGGCCAAAAAGAAGAAAAAAAAAAGAGTAGGATGATATGAATACAAGAGTCCTCTCATTTATGATCTGTGTCAGGACCTGTCTTCTCAACCCAATGAGACACACTCTCTTTTCTATCTCTTCAAAGTTAATTTCCTCACAAATACCACATCACAGAAGAAAGTCTTAAAACTGTTCTCTCTCTTTAGTGTTTTATATAAAAAGGGGAAGTAGCTTTCTCTGATGTGTATCCCAAGGTTTTGTACTGTCTCCTCATTTAGGTTTTTAAGCTCCTTAGGACCTGAATTACTTCCTTATTTCTGTGTTGTTAATGATGACCATGCTGTGGGAGTTTTGTACATGTTAGTGATAGCACAGACCAATTACTTTGATATGCATGACTAGTTAATGAGAAAACATTAGTCATAATGACTATAGACTTGATTCTGAAATCTCTAATCAGTCAAAACACCCATTATCATCTCTATGACTGTTTAAGTGAATAAAATCTGAATAGAGATATGAGTAGTGAACCTACTGTTTTCATTTGAACTGCATTTTCATATAGATTATAATGATTACTGAGTCTTTTCCATAATCACCTATTTAAAACAGGACCCAGCTACAGCAAATCTTTCAACAGATTGAAAACTACATAAAGCTAGCATTTTTTCAGATTCCATTATATTTACATTTAGACTAGTTGTAATTTGTAAAATGTAGACTGATTGTCAGAGACCTCAGACTATTTTAGCAATCTGCACCCATATAATGAAAAATCCACAGTTAGAAGAGAACAAAAAGTATTCTTCCAACTGTGTTCACTTTAAGGACTTTGCTTGATTCAACACAGCAGGAGGAAAAACATCTAAAGTATTAACCCAGAAGGCTCAAACTAGTGAAAATTTCCACATAAAGCTAAGTTAAAAAGTTTGGAGGTTGCACTTCTGCATCCAAAAAAAGGAGAAATTACTTATAAGATCCCATTCACTTTGTAAAAATACAACTGGTATGTTCTGCCTTTAAGCTTTTGTTTGTTAACCACTCTTCTTTGCCTGCAAAGATTTCACGGAGCACATAGCTTCCCTCCCCAGACCCATGTATGCGGATACACAGATTTATAAAACTTTTCTACTTGTTCTAGATTATACCGATTCTTTATGATTCCTATCTAATTTAGAACATGAAAATGGTATTTAACAGCTAGATTCATCTAAACTGCTTGTGTTACATTCTAGTGAGAAAATTGATACTTTTATGGTTTGATTCGATTAATCCTAAATATATATTAAAAGATATAAACATGCCAGATAAATTGTGTCTAAAAGCATCTGTTTCTCTCTGTTGTGAGGATTTAGAACCACAAGGTGTGGTAGAAATATCTACTTTGCAAACCTCTAAAATTAGGGAAGATGAACCCTACTTGGTGATGCCATGCACAAGAACTCATGACAAAGAGTTGCAGAATTTTGAAATGTAGATGACAATATGAAACAGAATAAACCTGAAAAAATCCAACAAACCAACTGCAATTCTTTTACTCGAGACTCAAATATAACTTGCAGAATGTCTATGAATCTCAGGTTATTAAAGTATATGGAACACACAACTATTTAGAAAAAAAAGAAATGGATTTGTCACTGCTACAAGGACTAAAAATTTAGGAAGAGTTGAAATTTGGCTGAAGAGGGTGTAAAGCCTAAGAGGTGGAGTATCAGAAGTTACTTGACAAAGACAATGGGGCACACTTATCTTTTTAATGCCTTTTCAATGAAAAACTTTGTATGAGAAAAAAACCCAAGGAGATATCTACAAATTTTAAAAAATGCAAAAAGCACAGCATTTGATCTATTTTAAATTCCTGGAATTCAGGATATTAGTATATTAGGATTTCTATTCTAATCATTACCATGAAAGAATCATCTGCTTCACTTTTCTGAGCCCCAGTATAAATTACCTTCACTTTCTTTTATATCTCACCCAAATCCTTATCTTGTTACCCATCTAACTTCTGTAATTACCTCTTCCCTTTTGTCAGGCTCTTTCCTGACCGCTATATAAGCTTCACCTTTCTCTTACTTCTCACAATATATCTTTCTCTCCTTCAGCTTGCTCTCTGATTTTCAGACAAAGGAGTAAAATTCAACATTAATGTTCATATTAACAATAAGGAGGGTAGGAAACAAAAAGAGAAAAAAACCCAACTGTGATGATTCTGCCAGACAGCAAAAAATGGAATAAAACTAAAAAGAAACCCCAGAAATTTCATTAAACTGCTGAAAGCTTGGCAAATAATACACGGGAGAAAAACAGTGATAACAACAAAGGATTTCAGCGTATTAAAAGATCTCCCATAAAATGAACTTCTTTTGCATGAGGAAACCACTATGCACCAACAGTAATATTCCCCACAAAGCTCCACTCAGAGCTGCTTTTTACATCATTGAAGGGACCAAGTGTGACCTGTGGTGATGACAATTGCCTAGAACTGGTTTTTTTGCAGCTGAAGGCAGCAGCTTCTGAGTTTAAGCCTAAGCACTTGAAGGAAAGCAAAGATGATCCAGAAGTCTATGTGTGGGTGGCACAGATCATGCAGTGTAGGCTTCAGAATGAGCACCAGATCCAGTTGAGCACAGTTTTAGCAAATAAACTAAGAAATGCTTAAAAATTAAACCAGTTGTCATCAAGAAAGTCCATAAGGACAAGGCTGATCCCACGTCAGGCCAAAAAAACCAAGAATATACAAGCTATACATCCAGACACAGCATACTAAAAAACATAGCCTAGGAATGGAACAAAGGTTAGAACGAGAGCTTAAATGTAACTCCTGGGCCAGTGGGCACACTGAGGAAGTGTAAAGTGAAAACCTCTGACAATGCTTCCAGTAGTGTCTTTCTGACACAGCTCTTTTGATAAAGTCTGACCCAAGGATACACAACTGCCCATTTTACAAGTGGCCTTTGGCACAACTAGCTAAACACCCAAGGAGGGAGGGAGGTTGAAGAAGTCAAAGTAACGGCTATTCCTACTGAGTTCCTTCTCTCTATTAGCTTCCTAATTAATTCCAGTGTTCCAAAAACCCCAGCTCTACTCAACTTATATTGTCCAGATATAGGTAAGCTAACATATCAATAGTAATTACAACTATAAAAGGCTGGAAACCAGCAGCAACAGTACTGCTGTTAGCTTTATTACAAAGTCTTTCACCCTACCACAAAACATTCTGGAAAAGTTTGTTTTTCAGAGCACCCAAAGGAATATACAATGGGGTAGCAAGGCTTATGGAAGATAATTGATTTATTCAAGGTACTAAAACTTATCTTTGGAAGTGGTCAGGGCCTTCTTGGATACGGCTTTGACAAAACTGGTCTGGTGGAAGGTGCCATTGCCCATGAAAGGGGATTGAAACTAGATGATATCTAAAGTCCCTTCCAACCCAAATAATTCTGTGATTTGTTGATAAAAGAAACATTTCTCAGCAGTTTTTTAACAGAAATTATATTGTTACTGAATGAAAAGCAAAATTCTCTTGTGTTCAAATGCATACTTAAAATATAGGGAATAAAGTTCAGGAATAAATGATCAGTTTTCTCTATACAGTCCCAACAGAAAACTGTTCCAGGATTTGAGTATTCACTATCAGAAAAAGAGAAATGAACAGTGAAGTGATAAAATTTGCTGGTGATATGATTTTTTTCAGGATAGTAAAAATTAAGGCCAACTGGAAAAAACCCATTGAAGACTGCAGGATGCTGAGTGACTAATAGCAAAATGAAAAATTAAATTCACTGTAGATAAATGTGAGGTGATGTATATAGAAAAAATAATTTTACACAAACAGTGATGGCCTTGACTAGTTTTTACCACATAAAAGCAGGATCTTGGGGCTATAATAGCTAGTTCTACAGAAATGTCAGCTCAATGCTCAGTAGCAATCAAAAAAGTAAATTGAATGCTAGGAATTATTAAGAGAGGACTCAAGAAGGAAAAAAAAACCCAACCAAGCAAAAAAAACTGAAATAAACAAACAAACCACCCCAGAAAACAGTGTTGTACAAAGAATGTAAAAATCCGTGATGTGCTGCATTTTCAGTAGCATGTGCAATTCTATCTTTTCTTTGCATTCATAAATTCCACAGATACATCTTTCATAGGACTGTGCATTAATGTACTAAATAACTTGCTGGTGCTTTTATTCTAACATTTCAGTGTGTCAGAAAATGTTGCACAGTAACAGTGTAACACAGAAACTGTCTTTTTGAATGACCTGTGATACTTTTTTCATTTTCAATGCCCTGCATGTCAGGCTCCTCACTCCTACAGAACCAGAATTTTAATGACAATTTACTTCTCTTAGAAATGAAAGAGAGATGGAAAATGGCTTAGGAAATAAAACTATAACTCAGTTGATGCAATGTTTTTCAATAGAGACAGAAAATACCACTACCAGTACTTTTAAAATTGAACTATTTAGTTTCTGAAACATGCTATGTAATGACATGAGTAACTTATTATTTCAGTAAAAGTAATATTTTGAGGAAGTTCCTTAGCTGGCTTTACAGTATATGAAAAGACATATATTGACAATCTTTCTTATAAAGACTTGTCCAGAAAAATGGAAAAGATTTTATGGAAATGGTACTTTTCCGTGCTCTGTTATCTCAACATAATGGCATGGTCATTGCATCACTTTTATATAATGCAATACCAGGACTACGTTGTAAAGAGTAGGAATGCATTTTAAGAAACAGGTCAGCTTAGAATTTCACATACTCTGTTCACATATGCTCTAAAGTAGAATGTTGGATATGCAGCAACACCCTTTTGCATTTAGAAGACAGTTTTGAAAATTCAAATCTAAGTCAAGACGTTTCTTTATGTCATTACACCATCGAGCAAAAGGGTTTGGGAAGAAGGGATACAGTTTTTCCAAGCTATTAAAACCAGCCTAGGTATTTAAGCAATGGACAGTAAACTCCAGTTCTTTAAAGCAATTCAGTTGTAACACATGATAAGAGCTAACTTCCCTCTGTAGAAGAAGGAAAACACAGAACAAAGTATTTCAGGAAGAGAAGGAAAGACAGACAGAGAAAGACAGAGTGCACTCTAAGCTCAGAGCTTGAACCTCAAAGCTCCTCTAGCTCTGCATTAACTAACAGAATTCCCCATCCACAGATTAGCTGAAAGGCAGCAAGATTCATCGCATTAAAGTTAAATGTGCAGAAAATGGAATCATAGTAATCCTCACTGACATGTTTACATGTACAGTCTGCTGAGCATCTATGTCTGCTATTTGATAAGAAGCATGGAAATAATAGTCTGCGATTTTGAAACAGTGATACCAACTAATCCTATCCTTGCAACTCTTACAGATGTCTCAACACATCTAAAAATTCCTCACAGAGAGGTGATGGTACCTATGGTCTAGTGATCCCCCTTGCTATGCCAGGATATATAATTCTGTGTAGGAAAGCTTTGAGATTCAGCTCCTGACCTTTCCACACTGCACTTTGGGAAGACCTTTTGGTGTGGCTTCAGCCAGATAAACCTATTGGATTGATCATCATCATAAACAGGAAAACACACTTTATTATCCAGAAGGAATCAAATGGCTTCTCTATTACAATGAGTTAAGCTAATGTTTAAATACACAAAATAACACAAGATGAAGTTTCTAAGTAGATATCTGTCACTATAACTCTTAATTCCCTCTTTTTCCCTTAATGCAAACCTCTGATGAAGTCAGCATGCAGCAATTTGTAGGCCTTGTGAGCCTTCTGAGTAAGAGATATTATCAATACACATATGGTTCATTGACCAATATGTTCTCTGATTCATCAATTATTAGATATTTTTTATACTATGTGTACAATGTCTTCAAGTGTGATATCAGTATTAAATGTTCACTGCATTTTAGAGACCAGATTGCATAGCAATGCTCTGCTCAAGATTGATTTAAACCAAGTCCTGCTACCATTCTTCAACCTGTCAGTTTGGGGAACCAGCCTCTGCCCCATGTTAGCATTCCTACCCCATGACCTAGAGAGCCTCCACTCCTCCCCATGCTATGTACAGCACAGAGCTTTAGCAGCTGCTTGTTACCCCACTCCCAATTAGTGTGACACCAAACCAGAGGCTGCCAGCTGAACTCTCAGTTGTTCCCTGGGGTGTCACGTCAATCTATTAAGCAAATTGATTTTGTTGAAGTTAAACAGAAATGCTTAAAGACTATTTTGTACATTCAACTCGAGATGTACTCTGTACCTCTTAATCTCTACAAAAGCCAGTTCCCCTTCTGTCATCTCACATAAACCTAAGAAAGCTGGTTTGGTTTTTTTCTTTCTGTACAATGTTTTTCACAGTTTGACAAAGTTATGTGCTGGAGGGGTTCTCCTTTCCAGTGTTGAATTCACAACTCAAACTATAAAGTAGATGTTTCTGCAGACTCTAAAGGAACAAGATTTCATCCCAATGCCTCCCTACTTCCTTCATCAGTAAGCATTTGATCTCTAGTTGGTTCTCTTGAAGAATTACGATAATCTAGGAAACAATCAAGATATTATATCTACACCTCCAGTACCTAACACAGATTCCTATTCTACTATATATCTGTGCAGGAGGTAATCAACCCTGCAGTTCTGCCATATTTATAGTACAGTTATAAGCCATTTAGCTAGAGAAAGAGACTCCAGAGGGGGCTACAGGAGAATAGGGATAGTAAAGTGAAATATGGAAGAGTTTCTGCAGAAAAGCAGAATGATTGCTATTTTTAGATATGGCAATGTTTCATGAAGATGTTTTATTTATCTACATATTTCTGGTCAAACACAGATCTTTGTGCCTGGATACAAGATGAAAAATGTGTTTGTTCACATTTATACTGCTAGATTTATTGTACCTGAAAAATCTCTATTACAGATTAGCAGACAAAATGTTGAGGATTGGTAACATTTCTGTTTGAAACAGATTTTTTGCATCTCCATCCTAAATACTTCACAATGGTTATAGTAATAAAGAAGATAGTGTTCAAGATGAGTCAAATATTAGCTCAGCTATGGCCATTGTTATGTTCCTAACAAGTTAAAAATTACTGTGAACAATGTTATGGGGTTTAGAAACCAGGACAAGATGATCTATAGCTATTCACCACATTTTGGGTATCACGAGGGATAAATCTGCAATATTCATAATTACTAATCTACACCAAATCAGGAACTTAGATCTTAACATTTCATAGCTGAAGACAGTGGAGATTTTGCTATTTATTCCATTATTATTAGCATAAACAAAACATTCTTTTGAAAACAACTAAAATTTGTTTCAGAAAAGTCCCTGATCATTTTAATCACCTGGCCATAACTCCAGCACAGACTTCATTTAAAACACTATTGGTGTTTGATTCAGCTACTCCAAAAATAATTAGTGGAGGCTAATTATTAGGGAAGAGTTGCAGTAGATAAAAACTCAGTTGCCAAGTGATATACCTTTAAATCAGAAATCAACTGTTGCCAGCTAGAGTTTTCTTCCAGTAATATATGCTGAGTATTTATTGTGTGATAAAGCTAAAGAGCAATCTGTGGTGAACAAAAGGAGGAACTGTGGCTCCCAGTACTTGAATTGCTCAAGTGAACATTTGATCTTTTTTACAATTTTGGTTAAACCACCTTCATAGCAAAAAGGCAATAAAATAATGTCAGCCAGCACTGAAAACAAGGCTATCAGGGCATACAATAAAATCCTTGACAAAGTGTGTCAAGGATGAAGCTGAACATCAATGAATACAGTACATGGTGAACAGACTCAACTTGGAGCATGATGTCCTCCTGTTCTCCCATCCTGCACCTGAAGACTTCATCTCCATATCCTTATGTTTCTTTTTCTCTATTCCTGTCTTTTGACAGGTAAATGTCAGGACCCACAGAACTGACTGTTGCACCAGCAGGGCATCATAGAAACTTGGAAAGAGACTGATGGTGCTCAGCAAACATGCTGGCTTTGAGGGATCCCTGAGGCACTTTGCTCCAGGATGCAGATGCCACTTGATATTTCAATCTGTGTTTTGCTGAGTGGGAAGATAGTTAAAACATGAACATATTTTATATACATATCTTATCTCTGTCACATGGGCTTGCATTTTAAGTGGAAAAGTAGCTGCAGATACTCTACTCCAGAAATGCAAAAAACATTACAGGTAGATAGACTGTCAAAATTAAATCTGAAGAATTCATCTGCAAATACCAGTTATGGCCATAGTTGATTGTAACTGCTAATATATTAATAATATATAACTGAAAATATTTTATATAGTCAGGGAATCTGTTGTATTCTCAAGATAAGACCTAAGGCTGAATTCTCACAGACATGTCAACAGTACAGACAGGCTTGTAAGATACAGTTTCAGGTGTATCAGTGCATATAAATATTCATCTTTTTTTGAACTAGCATTTTAAAAATAGTATTTTGAATCTTAAGATCAATGATAAAATAAGAACTTCCAGATCCTGGATACCTCAGTAAGAAAACTGTGATTCTTAGACAGTAGCTGCAGCAAAAATTGGTGCCACATATGTAATCCAGCTCAGAAATATTCCAGACAGTTTCACTTGCAGGCCAGTGTAGGATTCTGTCTCATATGTGAAAGGCAGATCAAGGAAAACTTCTTAGTTTATTTTCCTTTTAGTTTGATAATGTGATCACAAATGCTGTAACCTATCTAGGTCAAACTTTCTGTCCAGTGCCAACAGATCATTTGATAGAATATCAACATTTCAGAAATTTCTAGAAAATATTTATCAATTGCAAACAATGATAAATGTTGGTAAATATGCATCTTTTCTTCTGCTTCAACTTAATAAAATCTTAACTGCTGGGCATAATGTAGGCAGCGTTGTTTCATGACCAATGTGTAAGGAGGAGCAAGGCTTAAGCAAAAGGTTCTGTGTACTTCAGAGCAGGAGAAAAGAAACACTGAACTGAAGGTATTTGGAAATCCACATAAAGCTGATAGAGAATCTCATTTTCTATGGTTAGATATTCTCTAAAAGAAAGAAAGAAGCAAACACAAAGACAAAAAAAAAACCAGAAGCACAAAGGATTAATAAAACCAATTGAAACCCCAGATGTTAGTCTGTGCAGAGAAGTATGAATGGACATGATGACCACTACATTGGCACCTCTAACAGTGGTCACTCAGGGAGCAATGAAAATGTGAAATTTTCACCAAAACAAAGCTGATGGTAAAATCCTAAAGACTTTTGGCACAGCAATGCAGGAGCATGCACTGACTTTAATTCTGCTTTTCTGTGAATATGAATTAGAACTTCTAAATTAACTGTCCATTTTCCTACGATGACCACTTTTCCTAAGTACAAACAAACAAACAAAACCCCCAAAACTAAAACCAGTGAATCTGTCTTCCCCGCCAAATACAATGATCTTTTTCTTTCACAGAAGTTCAAATTTAGTCCACTGAAATGATTTGTATTTATAAGGAGAAAGAAGAGTGTGTTTTGCAAATTTATTCTTTTACCTTCTATCAACAGAATTTCTTAATCTCTTCCATGCTATTACTCTCTGTAGATCAAGCCTTTTTAAGAGGTCTGTTCTCCCAATGTCCTTGTGCACAGAGCTCCCAATGACATTAATGAATGTTGAGCACATGACTTGAGCACAGACTGATTCCTGTCATTTTGAATGCTAAGAGCTCATAACAGAGACCATGTAGTGCAAGCACTAAGCTGTACGGTGGCAACAACTACTGTTTTTTTAATGAACTTTAAGCATTCTTAGAACAGCATGGGATAAAGCCCTGGAGGAAAGAGGGGAACAAGAAAACTGGTTAATATTCAAGGATCACCTCACAAGATTCAAGGACCACTTCACAAGGCTAGGAGTGATGCATCCCAACGAGGAAGTCAGAAGGCCTGCATGGGTGAATATGGAGCTCTTGGACAAACTGAAACACAAAATGGAAGCCTACAGAGGGTGGAAGCAAGGACAGGCAGCCTTGGAGGAATACACAGAGGTTGTCCAAGCAGCCAGGGATCAGGTCAGGACAGCCAAAGCCCTGATGGAATCAAATGTGTTCAGGAACATCAAGGGCAACAAGAAAAGCTTCTATAGGTAGGTCAGTGATAAAAAGAGGATGAGGGAAAATGTGGGCCTTCTCAAAAAAGAAACGGGAGAACTGGTTACCCAGGACATGAAGAAGACTGAGGTACTCACTAACTTTTTTCTCTCAGTCTTTACCAGCAAGTGCTCCAACCACACTACCCAAGTGGCAGAAGGCAAAGGCAGGGATAGGTATAGTGAAGAAATGTCCAGGTAGAGGCCAGGGACAAGTGGTGCTCCTCAAGGGTCACCTTTGTCGGCAACATGGACAACGGTGCAGTGCTGTGGTGTAGTCGAGACACTGGAGGGAACAGATGCCATTCAGAGGGACCCTGATACACTTCAGAGATGGGCCTATGCAAACCTCATGAAGTTCAACAAGGTCAAGTGCAAGGTCTTGCATGTGGGTCAGGCAATCCCAGGCACAATTACAGGCTAGGCATGGGTTGAGAATGAGTTGAGAACAGCCCCGAGGAGAAGGAGGTGTTGGTGCATGAGAAGATGACCTGCAGTGTGTGCTCGCAGCCCAGAAAGTCGATTGTATCCCAGGCTGCATCAAGACAACCACGGCCAGCAGGGCAAGGGAGGTGATCCTCCCCCCGTACTCTCATGAGACACCACCTGGAGTCACGTATCCAGTTCTGGGGTCACCAACAAAAGGATGTGGACATGTTGGAGCAGATCCAGAAGGCCATGAAAAGGATCAGAGGTCTGGAGCACCTCTCCTATAAAGACAAGCTGAGAGTTGAGGTTGTTCTGCCCAGAGATGAGAAGGCTCTGGGAGCCCTTATAGTAGCATTCTCATACCTAAAGGGGACACAAGAAAGCTGGGGAGGGAGTTTTTACAAGGGCATGCAGTGACAGAACAAGGGAGAACGACTTTAAAATAACAGAGGGTAGGTTTAGATTGGATATAAGAAAGAAATTCTTTACTGTGAGGGTGGTGAGGCACTGGAACAGGTTGCCTGGAGATGCTGTGGATGCCCCAGACCTGGCAGGTTGGATGGGGCATTGTTCAACCTGCTCTAGTGAAAGGTGTCCTTGTCCATGGCAGAGGGGTTGGAACTAGATGATCTTTAAGGTCCCTCCCAACACAAACCATTCTATGCTTTTATGATCCTTACTTGTGCTTCACAGTTGGACTCTTCCTGTCAAAAAAAAAAAATCACCATAAAACTCTATTATAATGTTTTTATGCCCAAGAGATGTTTCCTAAGTGTTACTTTCCTGTTTTTCCTAGTAGCATCAGTAATAAATTCATGCCAACAATTACTCTGTAAAACATAAAAAGCATGGTTTTGTTTAATCAGTATAGAACATTTTCCATCTACAAATGTCACCTTCAGCTGGTGGTATAAAAATGCAAGTGATGCACTTGCAGAAGAAAGTCCATCCATGCTGTGCCCCATAAACAATCAAAATATATTGTAAGAACACAACTCTGTTCCACCCCACCCCTTGACACAGGGGAGTCAGCAAATGTTACTGTTCAATTAACATGGAAGGGCCTTTAGAAACAATAAAGGAATTAGACACGCTTATGAGAGATAATTATGTCATGTAAAGCTAAGCATTCCCGGAAGAGCTTTAGCCTCTATTAGAAAAGAGCATTTTTTTACATTTTTCCTCTCAAATTAATTTCACAGACATGCAAGGTATGATGGCAAAACGTGGGAAAATGGCATCATTCTCATCAGTGTTAAAAGCATATGATATGAATGAGGTCTCCAGCATGGCACTGGCTGCTATAAATTATCAAGTGTGCATTCTGTTTTCTGAAATGGGCTCAATTTATCATTTTATTGAAAAGGTTCCATTATGCTAATGCCTTATAAAATCACTCTCTGCTGTTGCTAGAAGGTGAAGAGGGGATATCAATTTTTATATATAGAACTTGGAAGTATTGCAGCAGTGAATTGTCAAGGGTTAATAATCCTAACAGAAGATAAAATATACATAAGAGCAAACTTCCAAGGACTTTTTAATGACAAATTTTCATAACCCTACTGGAAGCAGAATAGTTTTCTTAAGCTTAGCTCTCTTAAAAGAAGTGTTGACAGAATTAGCAGTTAGTTAATTGCTGGGCTGAAAACTCCCTCTCTTCTCCAATTAACCCTTGAATTGACACTGGAGACTGTTTTTTTCCAATGAAATCAGATCAGAAAATACCATTACCATTCTTGTCAACTTGCTCAGATAACAGACATGAAGGCTAATCAGACAGGGGTACATGGGTGATTGTTTGAAAAGGGGAATACTCCTTCTCTAAATAAAACTTTCTATAATAAGAACATTTTCTTCTTTAGAAGTATTATATACAAAACAGGAAAGTATTACAAGAAGAGAACTAGATTTAGATAGACAATATGTTCGATCTTACACAATAGCAATTTTGTGGTTTTGTGATTTGCATCCAAAACCCCTCTTTTTTGCTGTGCATCAAAAAATAGAGTACTGTTTCAGAAACATTATCCTATTTTTAACAGGAAGCATTTTCCTAGGGGCATGCCTTCCCTACCTCTGAATGTACTCACAGAGCATAATCCAAGAATGTATGGCATCAAGAGGGATAATTTAATATATAGTGACATTAACAAGCTGCCCAGGAAAGGAGTTGAATCACCATTCCTGGAGATATTTAAAGTTCAGATGTGGCACTTAGGGACATAGTTTAGAGGTGGACTTGGTAGTGGTGTGCTAACCTTTGGACTCAATGACCTTAAGGTCTCTTCCAACCGAAAGAAATACATGATTCAATGATTGCAATATATTTTAGCAGTCTAAAACAAGTGGAGGTAGAGCACACTAACCATTATCTTATCGGATCATCAATAAACACCCTTGGATCTCACAGCTTCAAACATGGATCACAGTTCAACAACTTCTGTCACACAACATTTACTGAACGGCTTGGGAACTTAAATTTTTTGAAGCATTCTCATTCAATACATAGGAAATATTTAGTGCAATTGAGTTAAAATTAAATGCAATATCTCTTTATGAATATGTTATTGTCATACTCTTCTATTAATACATATGGATTTTTAGAACTGACATACACATACTTAAAAGTGGGTTACTTCTGAAAAACATATTCTAACACTGTGACAATCTAGTCAGGCAAGATGTGTAAGCATTTTGCATCAAGTATGTGAGTATGTGACTACCAAAGGAACAAAGAGGTGTGTAGTTGCACACATCTTTGTCTCAGGAGGTATCCATGTGACAAAAGCTTGTAAAACAAAACAAAACAAAAAACAAAACACATCAATGAATGCAAATGGGGAGAACATCTACAGAGTATGGAACAGCCGTGAAAGGTATCTGGCAAAATAAAAAACAATGGAAGCAGTGAAGAGCACAAAGGAGATTCAGGACAGGGACAAGTAGTAAAAAAATATCAAATAAGAAAGGAAGAATGGAGAGGAAAGAAGAGAAGTACTTTAGTCCCAGTTTCTCTTTTAGAAGAGCTCTCAGGCCTGATTAATTCAACTTTTGTGACTACAACACATCAGTGCAATGAACATGGCATCAAATTATGGTATGGTACATTGACAGCAAATTTAAGATAAAACGTCTAACAGTGAAAGTCTAACTGGTTAATGTATGTAATGAATGCACAGTGATAATGATTAACAATGTGCAGGACCTAACCACTAGCACAGAGAGAGCTGTCAATGCAGAAATTTTGCAGAGATTTGTTTTGAACTTTAAAACAGAATTGTACACACAGAAAATTTACACAGTGTGTAATGAATACAAATACAGTCTTGCTTCCTAGAAATTATTTGCCAAAATCAGGACTAGTATATTATTTCTGAGTTAGTACTTTTTTCTGCATTTCTAAGAAAGGTAAATTAATACCTTCACTTTTCTGAGTATAGATTGATCCTCAAATTAGTATTGCATTTAATATTTAAAAGATTGTAAAATAATGTATTATAAAAAATCTGAATCAAATATAGGCTAAATCACAAAGTGCTGCATGAGGAATTTTCATTTAAATTAAAAGTAGTTTAATCCTAATACAAAAGTAAACTGTCAGGGCATCAAATCCAAAAATAAATAGTGGCCTAACTAGTAACTTGTATATGTCTACTGAAAGAATACATTGGTTGAATATTAAGTAATTTACTACTTTTTCTTGTACAGCAATATGAATCTTATTCAAATAGATGTGTGTGAAAGAGGACTACATGATCGTAAGAGTCATGCAACAATCAGGAAATGCTGTATTAATATTTCAAGAAATTTAAGAAAGGTCAGTGTAAGCACTCTGATAATTTGTTTTTAGAACAAAACTTTGATAACTCTAGGAAGAAGGATCTAAATGTAAATCGCACAGAATACTGATTCTCCTTCTCCAAACCACTGATTCACAATATCATGGACCTAAGGTGTATTTAATTAATTAATTTATAATTAATCCACATATGAATTGTACAGATGCTAAAGGAAAAAAAATCTTTATACCGAGTAGTTTCCTTTGGAAAAAAATGCAGTCAGATGACACAATGGAAATTTTAGGAATCCTTTTTTCTCTCTTTTAAGGGAATAGTAAATTCTTAGATATTTGGATTGTAAACAGAAAAGCAATATTAGGCTGTGAGAAAATAAGTTCATTGTTTTGTCTGGTGCAGTTGCTGAACACTTACACAGCTTCATGATTCTGAGTGAAAATAAAAATGTTCTTTCCACACTGGAAGTCATTTTGAATGGATGAGTTCTCAGGTTTTGATGGAATTCTCAAAATGGGATAAGAAATAGCTGCAGTTGTTCTCAGCTTGGTACTGGGTAGTGGTACTCAGCCTAACACCACAAACAAATGGGGCGGCAGATGTACTCCATAACACTGCCCAACCTGGATCTAATTTGAGGTTATAGGCGCTGTAAAACTATGAAGTAATTTTACAGAACTTCAGGAGTTTAGACTACTCATTTACATCAAATCGATTTGACAAAAAAATTCTTATCCTTTTAGGCTTTTTGAGTAACAGAATTATAATAAAGTGCAATATCAATTACAGGGCACAGGAATTTTTAACACACAATCATCAGAATACTACTTAAAAACCATTTGTACAGTGTCAGCAATTTAATCCCTGGTAAAATTGATATGGGGCTTTTTATTCATCAGGGCTTGCCTCAGAAGTATGCACAATTCTGACTATCCACACCCTACCCAATGTAGCTTGTCCTTCTACGTGTTTTTTACTGTCTCTTTCATGTATCAGACTCTTACATGGAATGGAAACCAGTTCATCACTTTATGCATCACTAACAATACTGAGGTTTTGGTAATGACAATTTCATCTGCCTTAACGGATACTTGTATTATTTGGAAAGACAAGAAGTTTTAACATGTATTAAGTTTTGGTAAAGCATTTCCTAACTAGATGGAAAACAATCAATCCCTCTTTTTGCTAGAATTTACAGTTTGACACATCTAAGTCAGTATATACCAGTACTTACTCTTCTGTTACAGATAAGGAAACATTCATGTCAGCTTACAGAAAACAAATGCTGTTGTACTAACTTTTTTTTTATATTACAAATTTGCTTGACATCAATCATACATTTAAAAAGGGGAGGGAATGGGATTCTGCAGTCTGACTTCTTGCCTAGCACCGTCCATACTACTTCTAGGTTAAATTCCAATCTTCATGTTTCAGAAAAAAAATATTCTACATTTCTTTAAAACGGACAAGTGTGGAGAATTCTTATAAGCTAGGATAACTTGCATTGGTGGTTGATTTCCTGTCAAGTTAAAATCCATGTGTAGCATTTGTATTTGCTGGCTTGCACTTTCTAGACAATGAGACCTAAATTCCTAAAATAGCTGCTAAGATCTAATACTCCCGCATTACCAAATTTCCACTCCCACAGATGCCAAAACGAATATAAATCATGACCTGCATTTTTGTAGGATTCCCATGACTCTTCTGGACCTTCTAACAGTTTAGACATCAAAACAGTGTGTTATACTAGTTTCAGTTATGCAAGTGTCAAAAGCAGAGAAAAAAAAAATATTCTCTACTCCACTCTGTTTTCTGTTTATACTTCCAAGTATTTTATTGGCTTTCTTGGATCTGATATCAAGATGCATTCGCATATTCAGCAGCTGAATTATACAAACCCTTGTGGTTTACAGATTCATTGTTTTTCAGGTAGAAATCAGAGAATTACAGAATTGTTAAGGTTAGAAAAAGACCTCTAAGGTCATTGAGTCCAATCATTATCTCTTCATCTTATATCTACTGATATGCAACCATTACAGAACATAGTTTATTTACTTACATTGTGTTTATCAAAGCACTTTGTCACAGATATTAGGCAGATACAAATTAGGAGAGGGTGAGGTAGGATGAAAGTCCTGTGCTGAGATTTTTTTACATGTCCACTAGAAATCATGCAATGTTTTCAGAAAAAAGAAACAATAACAAAACGACACAAATACAAAGAAAACCAACAACAAAAAACAACAGAAGAAAAAGCATTTCTACTACTTTTGTCTGCAAAGACAGGAAACCTGGAATTCTTTGATGCAGAGATTATTTAACTCC